>JAUZSU010003380.1:0-11471 GCA_034780255.1 Parotocinclus maculicauda
GGGATAATGTCAATGAATCACATGCTTTCCAGAGCAGGCTGAAATCAGGGCCGTTGTCACGGCAACGGGCTTGCGACCAAGCCACGGGAAGCAGCAACGTAAACACGCGGTCTCTGCAGTAACCCCTTCAACGCCACGGGCAATGGGGGAGGTTCAGAGGTTTCTATAAAATCCTCTGAATTCACATGCAGCTAATGAAATGCC
The DNA here is from genome assembly GCA_034780255.1 of Parotocinclus maculicauda. NCBI lineage: Eukaryota > Metazoa > Chordata > Actinopteri > Siluriformes > Loricariidae > Parotocinclus > Parotocinclus maculicauda. Next base: position 205 of record JAUZSU010003380.1, read on the forward strand.
TGTGGAACAGCAGGTGCAGACTGCAAAGAGATAAACAAGGACTACAGTAGCAAACATGAGTAATACATTTTATTCCATTTTACTCTTCACAAGAACAGTCTGCAAAATCACTCCGGGTTTTCCTTCTGCTCCTTCGGGCCAAGTTCATAACTTATCTCCCAGGCGAGATTCCATGTGTACCGAGCACCAAGCACTCTGCAGTGTCATGCTAGGGGCACGGTGCCTAGCATGCAGAAAACACACATGTATTGGACATACTGCAAAAATGCATGCTTGCCAGGCAAACCCACTACTCCAGTGACTCACGCACATGTGCACTCTCTCTCTCTCAGACAGACAGAAAAATCAAATCAAATTTCCTGAATCAATACCGGTTCCAAAGAGCCAAAATGTGAACGCCAGCCTGCTTTCTCGCATAACACTTCAACAACTGTTATTACACAAACAAACACACAATTTAAAAACACATGCACGTATACCTTAGCTTGCTGACAAATTCCTGGCAGAATAGCACACCATATGCCATGCCCATCTATAAAGCCTGACAGCTGCTGTGATTTTAGGCCAAAGATGTACAAACTGCTAATTCTACTGTAGTTTTTTTACTTAGTGATTCACTGATACAATACTAGAGCTGATCAGTACTAATAATAAGCTTATTTAAAAAAATCAGATAATCAGGCACGTTTGTTTTGTTTGTTTAATTAACGTCGCTATTGCCATCAGTGGTCATTTCAGTGACACACACTAATATATATCTATACACAAGACTAGTCACGTACATATCAAGTCAATGGTAATTAAGTGCAAACAATAAACCTAACACGCATTTATTCGGACTGTGGGAGGAAACTGGAGCACCAGGAATAAACCCATGCAGATATGGGGAGGCCATGCAGACTCGAAAGGACCTGCCCAACCCATGAACTGAACCCAGGACCTTCTCGCTGTGAGGCGGAAGTGCTACTGACCGAGCCACCGTGTGTTATAAAAAAAGGAAAAAAAGAAAACTTTGTTAATATTAACAGATCATATAATAATATAGGTATAACGATACACTCTTCTCACAATTCAATTCACAATATGATTTCACGATTCAGTTTCCCTGCGTTCCTATTATTCCTGAAGCAATGCACATTTTTTAAAATAAGTTTTTATACAAAAAAAACCCTTTAGTCCCGTAAACAAAGGGGGTCAAAATTATAATTGAAATGCACTATTGCAGCTTCAGTAAATCTTAAAGAACCACAGGTAGGCATTGCTCTTTTCATTTTTGAAAAGAAACAAAAAGTAAAAACTTAAACAAAGTGCCCTGCAATTAAAATAAAGTTAAAATAACGCTACCGCAAAAAAAAAAAAAAAATTAAATTAAAAGTGCTACAGTAATTCAATTCAATTATTTTCATATCCCTTCAATCCTGTTCAGAATTATGTGAAAAACGGTGATTAACTGGCGTCATAGGGCACAAGGCAATACACGGCATACACACACTCGCACACCAATTACCAGTCGTATACCAGTTCCCCTAACATGCATATCTTTGGGATGTGCAAGGAAAGCGGGGGACTTGAAGTAAACATCAGGAGAATATGCAAACTCCACACAAGTGGAGTCTAAGGTTGGCATCAAACCAGGGCAGCTAGAGATGTTTTACATTTATTTAAACCTCTTTATAAAATAGTATTCTAATTAAATCATGGTTTTTTTTTAACTGTGAGCGAAACAATAAGAAGGGTCTATTACAGTATATAACGACTATTTAATACACAAAACGTTAAGAGATGGGGTTTTCTCCCACCTAATGTACACATGGGATTAAAGATCCAGCACAAGTTGTGATGCACCGTGATGCACCGTGTGCATTCTGTTTTAAAAGAGCGCTCTTTATGGCTGCTCTTTAAGTATTCTGTGACAATTTGTTCATGCCAAAGTATACACACAGCTGTTGGGAAACTTGTGGACTACAGATCTTTCTGCAAATATACAACAGAAAACAGGTTGGACTGAAGTTATTGATAAACACTTGCCTAAAAACTAGACCTTTGATGTGTGACATTCGATGTATTCATTATCAGACATACAGTGGTACTTGAATTACTTAAAAATACTTATGAATCCTTTGTGAACTTAAAACAACATCAGATTTATCACGGATGCTCTCAAAGTAGATAAAGAGAACTCAAGCAAACTAATGATACAAAACATTCAGTTCATGGACAAATATCCGGATATTTTCCTTTAGAATTTGCTTGTATGGTTTAGAATTCATTCTTACATCCTTGGTTGTAAGTCCATGCTGACACAGATGCAGCAAAACAAAGGTACTACCACTACATATCCCAGAAGGCATCAGGTTCTTATGCTGGAGTCCAGTGTCATGCAAACCAGAAAGCTCTATTTCTGTCTTATATGTCAACTAAATGTTTCCAAAAGACTCCAGGATTGTCCATTTATCCTGTAATGAGCAGTAACTTTCTATTTTTAGAGCATTCTACTGCAACCTTACCAGAGAAACCATTGTTGTTCAGAGTTTTCCCTGTGATGAACTCATGAACATGAACATTATACATTGTAAGATAAATCTTTAGTTTCTTAGAAGTTACCCTGGGTTCCATTGTGTTCTCACAGATTACACACATCTTGTGCTACGATTTATTTCTGTTAATGGACAAAATTCCTCAATTTGTGTATTCTTTCTGACTGTGGATTATAGAAGTATTTGTTTCCAGCCTAATGAGCATCAACAACTCTTTCGAGGTCTTCAGAAATATTTTTTGTTTGTACGGGTAAACTTTTTTTTTTTTTGAAGATCCCACTTCTGCTTTTAGGAGTACTGTGGATGCAAGAAATTAGAAACATTGTCACAAAATAAGGAGTAAGCTGCGCTGTTTAATCTTTGCATACATTACATTTTACATGTTACTATTTACTAGCAGGAGATGCACATTAGGCATAATGTATTTTGACTGTTCGTGGAACCCCTTAATGTTAACACAATTAAATTAGAATAAATAAAACAGATTTAGTTTCATAAGCTGTGATTTAAGCGTTAAATAAAATTTCAAAAACATTCAACACCTGTTTGGCAGAATACTACTCGTTTAATCTGCAGTCTCTGTAGATTTCCCAAGATTTACATTTATTAAGTAAAAAATATTTTTATATACATAAATACTTTAATATACATAAAATGGCCTGCATTTGGGATCTGAAAACGCTCTCTTTATAACAAGCAGCGTGTCAAACTTTTTAATATCGGAGTGACACCTGACTCTATGAAATATGAAAATTAAATCCATGTAGTAAATTATTTGTTCCAACGTAGTCTGTAGTTCAAACGTGCACTAACGAGCACACAACGGTGAAGTAGTCTTATAAATACATAAGAAACAACAAGTAGTGACATATTGCAGTGGGCGGTATGACCAACAATTATATCTATCACTCACACACACACACACACACACACACACGTGTATATATACATACACGTGTGTGTATGTATATGGTATTTTCAATGATTCTACTGGGGTGCACTTACACAGGTTTGTATGTTATTCTACTGTCAGTTGTAAATAGAATAGAATAGTTATATAATAGTAATATAATATAATATATAGTAATAACAATATAATAATATTATAGTCACCAAATGTTCCATTGCAAAATAAAAAGGTCATGGGTCGTGCCTGCCTGCCTTCTCACTAGCTTTAACGTTAGCCTCTTTGCCTTTGTTTGCTTTGTCAAATTCTGCATATTCAGTGGGTGATGCTGTGATGCGGCTTTTCTGACTTTTACTTATTTTCGTCCTGTTTGTAATTCAAACAGCATGCTGACAAAGACATGGTTGTGTTCAAAAGAAATCAACAAACCCTAATTAGTGCTAATCAGTAATGTGCTATTAATGGATCCTACCTTAAGTACACAACCCAATAAAACACAGCCTAAACCTCGACACTTCATTCGCATCAAGAAACAAATCCTTAAGTGGAGAAAAATATACACACCTGAAGTGAATTAAAGTAAAGTGAAATCACTCCACTAGAGTTTTTTCTGTCATCAGTAACCAGTCCCACCATGCCCTGGCCAGACCAGATGGAAGTAACTTCCTCCCAAGGACTATCTCACAGAGATCCTGAAGTGACTGTGTATTGGACAAAATAATATCTATATGCATTTTGTATGTATATTTTGTACGTTATATTAATCCATATTTTATGAATCTGTTATGATTTACTTAATTTCTGTTATTTGTACTATTACTACAAAATTGTCTAAAAATGTGCATTCGTTTTATTCTTACATTTAGCATATGTTACAGTTTTATTATGCAATCTGCACTGTATTCAAAACACTTCTTGAAAAAGAACTACTGCATTAATAATTTGGTTCTTCTTTTGCATCTCCCTTGCTTCATAATCCATCTCTGTGTTCTTTTCTTTGATCTGAAGGAACTTTTTCCAAATGTTAACATACTAGGCTGTGGTGTATGTTATGCTATTTGGTTAGGTAGCGGGCTTTACCCAGCATGCCGTCTGCCTGCGATGTCATTCTACTCAGCGCTCAGTAACACTACAAGCGGCAAAAAAGATTTCATTTTCTGCCATATCTGAACATTAGAGCTGTGTTTCTGGCTTGCACCATTGTGGAGGTATATGAAAATGCATACCATGCAGGAAACTAACACAATATACCAGTTGAACCAGTATGCAGCCCAGCACTGCCTTGACCATATACAAAAAAATGTTTAGGTTATTTACAAGATTTGATGCATATGAGGGAGGCTACCTGACAAAAAGGAAATAGAGGATAAAAAAAAATAATACAAGAGAGTGACAGAGAGAGAGAAGGAGAGAGCCAAAGAAAACGCATGAGAGAGCCAACCAGAGCGAAAGCAAGAGAGAGAGTGATAGAGCTAGAGAGAGGCATCTTACTCATCAGACTGACCTGCTTGTCCTTCTTTTGAATTTTCATTTTTTCCAGAGCTTGTCATCTGCATCTATGAATACAGGGGGGAAAACACAAAATTATACTATAAGATTAAATATAGAATCACTACACAACATTTTTATATACAAATTAGTGAGGAAAACACATATCAAAAGCAGGTAACAATTATTAATGCAATATAAGTCAAAGTGACATGTTTTTAATACAGGGGATTGTATTGTCCATGCCCATCATGGTCAACAATGTAGTGTGCAGCGGTCAGCATATTGATTTTCTTAGTCAGTGATCAATTATTGACATTTTAGAACAAGCTGATGATCAGTCATGTTGATGATCATGTTGATCAGTAATGGCAGTGGCCAGGAATTAGTAGCAAAACCAGCTAATATTAAAGTGCCCTAGTCCGTGTCACTTGATGTGAGAAGATATCTGGATTTGAAGGAAAGCATACAGAGACTGGACTTGGTAGCAGTAACTAAAAGTCTACAACTCCATAACCAACAGATCATACATCAGAAAAGACAAAATTAAATTGAATTAAATGAGTGAAACCATACATTTTAATGTGGAAAATCCTAATTCAAATATCAAATCATCTACAATTAGTACCATGAATGATTGCGCAATCAAAACATCCCTCACATCACTCCTACTTCCTAAAATCTTGAACTTTAAGGAGGAACACATTTGGAAAAAACCTTAATAAGACCAAATTCATTTGAAAAGTGCTATGTGGGATAGAACGTGTTTATTGTTCAACTACATCCACATGCTGACAATCCAGTTTTTTTCAGCGAGTACGATTTTGATTCTGAAACTGCCCTTTAGTAGTGTTTCTTCTTCTAGTCCTGACTGCAAACACAGGTGTTCCCAGCCTAGAGCAATAACCAATGACGAAAAATGAACAAAATTTATGTAGAAAGATCTGCACCTGATCAAAGTGAATAGAGAGAGATTTCAAAACATGGAAAGTGCTTAAGGTACACTATCAATACCTAATGGGATTTCTCTGAGAAACTAAATAGCTCAGCTTCAACTTCTATTTAAACATTCCACTGAAAGTCATCATTAGATTAATATTAGTAATATCAACAGCAATGTGCATTTGAATACGTAAATAGTTAATGGTGAAACCTCTTTTTGGACATCCAAAAAAACCATTGATTTGCAACGTGTCAACTTAAAATTATTTAAATGCAAGTTTAATCAACTGTCACACACAAAACAGATAGAGGAGTGAATCAATTTTTTTTAGTTAAACTGTCAGAATAAACATATACAAATCAGACTGGCAGAGTGGGTTCATACCCTGCTAGTGTAAGGTCTGACAGTTACAAAATTGCGTTTTTGGGCCATTTTGGGAACTCGTTTAACCAGTGATGGGCCGATCCACATTTTTTCAGTTCTGATCAGAAACCAGTTTGCGACTGGCCATGCCTATTCCACTACAGGAGAGTTTGATTACTTCAACATTATCATTATTATTGGTACTACGCAAGGTTGGTTTGCATTTTACCGGTTCCAATTTGGATACCAGTTTTTCTTATTGATTTCGGTTCTTATCAATTCCAATTTTGAATTTCAAAATGGTGAAGTAATGTGCCAAATGTCTAGTTATAAAGAATATACTTATTTATAAAATATCAACTTTAGAAGTACATGAAGCTTATTTCTTCCCATTAAAACCCATTAGAAAAAAAAGTGACCTAAAAACACAAGAATTTTAATTATCATGTGTCATAAGTAATCTGTGAAATGACATAAATAAATAAAAGTTATGAATGGGAAGAAAAAAAAAAAGCTTAATAAAAAAAATGATTACAGATTCATCACTTCAGCAGTAGAGATTACGTATCAATAGTAGTAACTGAGATGCACTTGTAACTGAGTTTTGTTTTAATAGGTTTTTCTTTGCGTTCAATAAGCCATGTAAGTAACTTAAACTGTCCCGGCTAACACAGCACTTGCGCAAGGAGACCATAGTCAGTCATACTGCTGAAGCATTTCATGGTGGTATTTAGGGTGTTTAGAGAAACGTAGTAAATCCTTTCTACAGATCAGCGTCATGGTGTAAATGTGCTTGAGCCCAGAACTTACAACCAGTGTGAGTGTGTTTAATGGGGACAATCGTACTGACAACCGGGCATAATGCGAGTACCACAGCAAATATCGCAGATCAAATCTTATATTATGCGGCACCAAGCAATGCTGCCTGTAATTAATTCCTCACACATTTAGTATTTGCTTTTGTTTATTAAGTAGTCTGTTGAACTCGCCCTTTCAATATCCACTATCTGAAGTGTTCTAAAGAAACATGTGTCTCCACGTAAGTGGAAACAAGCCAAGTGAAATCAGGAACCAGACCAAGAACTTCTCTTCTATAAGAACATTTGTAACTAGGCAAGCTTTGCAAAAAAAAATAAATAAATAAAAAATACCTTCCTGCACTGCCAAACTGCCAAGAAATTGTAATAAATGTAGGGTAATATACAGCCACACAAAACAAGTGTAAATGCATTCGTCTGTCAAAGTTGCATATGACTTACAAAACAATATTTTACAACAATCAAGTGTTGCAGTTGATGTAAAAAGACTGAATGCTTATGCTAAACACAAAGGCACAAAATATCAAGCTGGACTCATGTACAGGTGTCACTTTAACAGGTTTTAAGAATTATATTAGGAAATAATGTCTTAAATTAACCTTATTCCTATATAAATCAAGTCAAATGTTGGTTTAAATGAAAAAACCTTAAATCTAGTGAGTTTCTATTACCCATCTTACTGTCCCTATGGACCACATGTTCGGCGTTTCAGCAGTAGACAACACTTTAAAAATAGTAACGAAGAGAAGTTTGGTGTTCCTAGGTCACTACTTTAGTTCATTAAGCCACATTAAGCGTTTTAATTATAATAGATTTAAATGTAAATACAAATAAATTTTAACGTAAAAAATTATTACTTTTAAAGTTTAAATATAATAATAAATATATTCTGCATGGCTTGGGTCCTTTATGTGTGGAGTTTGCATGTTCTCCTCGCGTCTGTGTGGGTTTACTCAAGGTACTCCGATTTCCTCTTACAATCCAAAGACGTGTGTTAGGTTAACTGGTGTCTCTAAAGTGGCCCTTAGTTTGTGACTGTGTGCGTATGTGTGTGCCCTACGATGGATTGGCATCCCGTCTAGGGTTGTTCCTGCTCTTGCTCCCAAAGATGGCACCGACTGGCCCACAATCCAGTGTGGATTAAGTGGAAGATAATGGATAAATGAATGGATGAATGGCCTGTCACCCACCCACATCCCCACATTAAATAAACAAAACAACAAACAAAATATAGGAGGAAACACAATTTTATTTATCAATATATGTTATGTATAATAAATGACTGAATGAAAAATATATTACAAACTATTAAAATAATTAAATTATATTACAAACTATTAAAATACTTTCTCCTTTCTTCCTTTTATTCGTGTATGGTGAAAAAAAAAAAATCTTAATCTGGTCTCAGTCTTGGCCTCAGCCAATCCCAGTGTCTACTCTGGTTCAACTACTAAAAGTCTTGTTTTTTTTTCAGAATCTGCTCTAGTGGTCTTGACACAACACCTCCTATCATTAGGGATGCACCGGTACAGCAACATAACGTTGTGCAGGTAGGTGAAAAAGCAGTGTCAGCAGTTTGGAAATACTGTACCATATGTGAATGTTTAGACAGCTGAATCTCAAACGATGCAAGCCCATAATGTACATTTCACTAAAGTCAGAAAACAAGGATCATCTTATGAAAATAAATTATTTGGAAGTTATTGTAAGAAATCGAATGCTATTATACACCTCTCCAGACCATTACCATCCAACTCAAATCATGATCAGTCCACACAAAACGGCTCAGCCATTCTAAATTAAATCTTCTGGTGTTTAGCTGGTTGCAGCATCAAACACTGTGGTATTTACTAGTGGTGTTACGATCGATCGGTCACCGATCATAATCGTCTGATTTCCGTGACAAAGCATGTGATCAGCGTATGTCTTTCATTGCCGATCACAAAAGCCTATCACCTGTACTTTGCTACTGATAGCACGTAAAGTTGTGTTTTTCAGTTATCTGTCTGATTGAATAGTTTTGCCTGCAAGTATTTTGTATTTTCTTTATTGGAAAAAGTCAGTAAAAACATGTTTGTGTCCAAGATAATTTAATTTTTCCTTTTTTCCAGATTACTTAGTCAGTAGCACTCATCATAACTAAATCGTAAAATTTACAGCCAGTGATGGGTATCAGTGAAGGGCACTTGTGTGATCAAAATCGGCAGCATAAAATAGGATTGTAGCATCCCTAGTTTTTTACAAAACTTAATTTCGTTCAAATAAAAGTAACTTGCAAACTTTAAAAGTTAACATTTAGACACAGAAAGTGTTTATAGCATAAATATTACAGTGCTGGCGCTGCAAGAATAGTGTGGCCCAGTTGAATTTAGGCACCTGAGCAAACCGGTGTGAGACAAACATATTACCGTTTATTTTGGATAGTGCTATCAGTCCAAATTCCTTAGACAAATTTATAAGATTCTTGGCTCACCAGCTCTGTGCAGCCTTCATTATTGTTCCTCTGGTCATGCAATAAAGGACATAATGAAAGATGTGTAGTATGTCAAGGATTGGGTCGTTTTTGGTTTTGTCACAAATGGTGTAGTAAGGCGGACATACCAGGTTTATAGTAACTTAATAAAAAGAACCTAAAACAGAACTAAAAAATAGCGAGATGACAGGCGGGTAGGATTAAAAGCTGGAAGGGACGATACAAGATCCTACCTCACCTGCATCGAACACAAAAAGTCCAAATTATAACATGCAACAAAGAAATGCTGGCGAAGCTTATAAGTAGTCCTTGCAGATCCGGGACAGGTGTGCAAAATCAAGGTACGCCTGGCTGACAGGTTGTCATACGCATCTCGGCAGAGATGAATTTTTACTTGTCCAACTTGTGATTACAATGCATCTAAAGCCATCTATTAAATTAGTTTAAGAAACTAACTTTAAATCAGGTTACAATGATTCTTGGGGTGAATTAAAACAAGCTGTTTTAGATAGATGTCATGACAGCCAGATACAGTATCTTGATACTCAAGGCACAGGTTTATATTAGACAGCAGTGGTTTTTTAACAATATTTGTCTTCTAGACACAAAACCAGTATTGTTCTGGATATAGCTCTCATTTTCTAAGGTTCTTAAGTTCTGTTGACAGTTTTTGAAGGCTTTTTATTCCTGTCTTTGAAAGGGTAACTTCAGGAGGTGGTCATCTTAGCTTGAAGTGGCTTTGGGCCTTATAGATACTTTTTGTCTTAGCAAAGTCATTTATTTGTTCAAAACGCAAACAACAGATGGCAAAAGTGATATATACTCTTAACAGCTGACAGCAAATTAGGGATCTTTTCAATTTTGGATTAGTTGCAGTTGGCCTGGAAAAGACCAGATCCTGGCAGCAATGCCTGCTTTTTTTCGAGTAGATTTTACCTTGTGGGAATCACAAAACTGCGTACTATAAAATGGATCTGTAACTTTTAAGAATGGTCTACCTGTAAATATTATCACTCCTTGCTCTAGAAAATAGCTTTTTAGGCTTAAAAATTTATTACCTACCAACCAGGGTTAATATATCATAATTTTACGTTTGTGTTCAAATATACCTTACCTGAACATTTTTTAGAATTATCAAAAGCTTAACATTTTACTATTTCAGTCTTGGTTCCTTTTTTTTTTGCCCACGAGCACGTGATCACATTAACTGTATTAGAAAAAAAGTCACCTTTGGCCTGTCAGAAGCTTTATCCTATGATTTGTCACAAAGTATTTTTAAATGAAGTGATATTAAAATTTACAGACATTTTCATTCACAAGAGGGGAAACTAATACAGTATCAAAACACCCAATGCCTTAGATCAGGGTTTTGTGAACCCCCTAAGGTTTGGGGTTCACTTTAAATAAAAATGCTAAACATTGCAAAAATGTGAAATGAACTTACTATTACCACTGCTACACAAAAATAATAATTTCATGCAAGATGAAGTTACTAAAGAACGCCAGCTATTCAAAGTATTTATGATTAAAATGCAGTATTATATATATTTTTTATTTCTTAAACTACTGTATTACATCAAATGCCTCGCTGTTTGTCTGTTTATTTGGCTTCTTTAACGTTGTTATCTGCATCAGTGACACACACACACCCATATATATATATATATATCTATACATAGATATACACACACACACACACATATATATATATATATATATATATATATATATATATATA
>JAUZSU010003391.1:0-11471 GCA_034780255.1 Parotocinclus maculicauda
TTCACTAAGATACTCTGGAGCCAGACCATGAAGTGTTTTATATGTTAGTAAAAGTATTTTGTAATTTATACGAGACTTAACTGGCAGCCAGTGTAGAGATGATAGAACAGGACTAATATAATCAAACTTTTTAGTTCTAGTTAAGACTCGAGCTGCTGCATTCTGGACCAGCTGTAGTTTGTTTATGGATCTACCCGAACATCCAGCTAGAAGAGCATTACAAAAAAAACTCACAGAGGTTGGATTTAAGTTCAGTAGAAAAAGGTACCATGGGTGAATTATCACAATGTGGGTTGTGTAGATATATGATGTGACATGCGTTCTGCTTATTACGTCACCTGTTGCACTTGCATTTGAAACGCCAGAGCAATTATAAGTCGTGCTCCCATACACATGACATGTTCTGCACATCATTTTCAATTGTTACTCTTTAGAAAGTTTCATATATGGTGAGGGTACAGCGGAACATTTTATTTACAATATAAGCCTCTGTTAATAGTTATTTCTTTTAATTGTGCAAAGTAACTAAATCACATTGTGAGCAGGGTGCTCATTGGCTGAAACACCCTGGTTCATATGTCTGATGAAGTCTTGGTGAAGTTCTAGTGGAGTTGCATTTCAGCTTCTGCCACTGTTGTCAAATTCCAGTCGCACCTGACAGTGGAAAGTCCAAGACGTGAAGTTTGGCCCAGTGGCAAAACTTTGGCCAGGGGCTCGAAATTCTCAGTGCTTCTAGGGGTGGAGACTGGGTTTGCAAACCAGAGTGTACAACAACGTAGCCGTACACTTTAGACTTATTCAGAATGCCATAGCACCTTAACAAATGTATTAAACACCCATTTACTAAAAACTTTAGTCCAGCTCTACACAGATCTGTAGGTAAACTTTCTCAGCGGCTTTTAAAGCCTAAGAGAAGGTGCTTCAAGTGGAGCGTCTCATACAGATTGTGTTCATTTTTCTCCTCTAGATTTGGATCAGGTGAGCCGAAGGAGCTTGCAGGACCCGCTTTCTGAACTGAGGGACCCTCTGACTGAAACACTCTTTCAGAAAGACCTCAGCGTCTCTGACACGTCATCTCTGAAAGGATGGGTGGCTACAGCCAGCCTGGATACACCGAATGGGACTGAAAAGCTCTCCAGGGGCCGGAGGAGCCGCCCGGGGAGTACAGGTCGCCGAACTCCACTCTCCAATCTTGAGACGGATTTGGCATTGGATAATCCTGGTTTTGACAACAACGAGGCAACAGATAGCTCCTCCACATGGAGTCCAGAGGTACAGAAAACCAACAGACAAACCTCTGAAACAACATTCCATCGTTCATTGTCCCTAATTGTTCTAATTGAGCTCTCTAATTGTCTCTCATTAGCATGACCACGCTTCCGGCGTAACCTCTGAGCCTCACCCGCTCAGCGCTTCGGCCCGCCCCCCGATCTCCAAATGTGGCGATCTTGTGGTCATCCTGTATTATCGTCCCGACTCTCTGAAGCTCCTGGTGACAGTGGTGACTGCACGAGACATCCCCGATAAGGCGAGGAGTGGCATGGACGCATGGCAGGTGCGAGTGGTGCTTCTCCCTGGCAAACGGCAGCGCTACAAGACGGCCGTGCAGAGGGGTTCGACGCCCAGATTTGGAGAAACATTCCGCTTCTCCCGACTGGAAGCGTCCGAGTTGAACATATCGGCACTGCGTTTCCGTTTGTACGCTCTAGGGAAAATGAACCGGGAGAAGATGATGGGAGAAACCATCTACCCCCTGAACAGGCTCGGCATTGAAAGGAACGAGATGACACTGGTGCTGGAACCTCGAAGCAACCTGAAGGTAATTGTGTGGTTATACTGTTATCATTAGAGCATGTATATCACTGTAGTCTTTCCTCCTCTTTGCTAGCCAGAGCTGGTCCTAGTGTGGATTCAACAAATGTCTTGTGGCTGTTCCGCTAACTGACTGTGTAATTCGGTTTGACAGCTTCTTATTTCTGGGTTCCAAAAAGGCTCAAATGTTTTCTGTCCACAAAGCCATGTCTTCAACAGTTCAAGCTGGTGCTGGTGGTAACATTGGGCATCCTCATACAAATCAAGCATGGTTTGAGTTTTATTCTCAATTTTCCAGTTGCCGCAAAGCTGTCTCTGTAAAGTACAGGAAGGATCCTCCAAAGGCAGTCGCCTTTCAAATGGAACAGGAATTCACATCACAATCCCCTGTATGATTCTTGGTATCGTTATGTGCTGTTTAAAATGAACGCTCTTTAAAACAGGGTATTGAGCCAAATTACATTGATTGAACGTTGCCATGGACTAACGATATTCCAACTTGATGGGAATCCGGTAAAAGACATAAATATACATTTAGTCAAAACCGTCCTTTCTCTCTCTCTCTCTCTCTCTTTCTCTCTTTCTCTCTCTATTTATCTCTCTCTCCCTCTCTCTCTATTTATCTCTCTCTCCCTCTCTTTTCCTCTCTCTATTTATCTCTCTCTCCCTCTCTCTCTATGTATCTCTCTCTTCCTCTATCTCTCTCTATTTATCTCCCTCTCTCTCTCTTTTCCTCTCTCTATTTATCTCTCTCTCCATCTCTATTTATCTCCCTCCCTCTCTCTCTCTCCTTCTCCCTCTCCCTCTCTCTCCTTCTCCCTCTCTCTCTCTCTCTCTCTCTCACTCTCACTCTCACTCTCTTTCTCTTTATCTCTCTCTCCCTCTCCTTTTCTCTATTTATCCTTTCTTTCTCTGCAGACTTTAGACCCTCAATTCTCTCCTAACATCCATAGTGAAAGTGCCTCTTGCACCCAGTCTCTCTCTCATGGTGGAGTTCCTGAGCTGCTCATTGGTTTGGCATATAACTCAACCACCGGCCGCCTCTCTGTCGAGCTCATCAAAGGAAGCCACTTCCGAAACCTGGCACTCAACCGACCCCCAGGTACACACACTCACCCACACACTGAACAGACTCCCCTATGTCACAGATAATGTTTTTGAGAGAAAGTTCGGGAAATGGTATAATGTTTAATAATTATATATGATATGATACACTCCATCATCATAACTTCGCCATTTGTACGCCATTATGTGCAAAACTAACAAACACAAGCATGGTTTTGTCCCTCTTTCCCTCACACTCATAAGAAACTGACCTGCTTCCAAACACACGTGTACTGCTGTCCAGTATTATTTAACATGTGGACACTCATTACTGTTATTTACATTTTTTGTTTAATATAACTCTACGTACGTTTATGTTTTTCATTTTTCTATTTGTTGTATATCTGAACATTTTGCCAGCACATATAAATAGCATGTATCTTGGGGTGTCTGTAAATTGTAGACAGATACCAACAGCCGGAAACAAACTGGTTTTAGGTGCAAACATATTTGCATAATAAAGCTGATTCTGATATAACACTCCAGGTTTGATGGGGTCTCACTGAATATCACACAGAGCAGTCATCAGCAGCTTTTGAATCACAGCCCAGAGACCAGTAGGGTGAGCAAGGGTTTAAGATTTCAAATAGAACAATAAATATTTATTACAGCTATGGGACATTTAACGGCCACATTACATTTTGTGAAACAGGTCGTGACTAAGCCTGTTAAACACTTTACGTAAATATGGAGAAATCCGTAGCACTTAAGAGAATGGTATGATGGACCTAATATTTTTTTCTGATAGAAATCAGAAATGCTTCAAGAGACTCAACGAGTAAATGTGAACCAGTTTATATAGTACTAGGGTAGAGAGAATATACAGGAAGTGTTGTTGGTTGGGTAAACAAAGGGGAACTTCTTACAATAGGACAGGCACATACACTTCAGATTGCCATTCACAGCTTGGTACGAATAATTAGAAAAAAGGGATAAATAAAAAAGTCTCTAAACACATCAATCAACTTAGAAGAGGCTCAAATCTAAATGTGTGCTTACACAAGTTTATACACACTTACGCACACGCGATGATGGACTTCTACTCTTGAATTCCAAAGCCACTTGTGCTCATGGAGCCATGCTGTTAATGATGTTTTTTGTGGTTAATTTATTATGATTTGTAAGTCCTTGGGTGTTAAAGTGAACAAACGTTGATTGGGTGGTCATTAAACCGTGCTTACCCGAATAAAAAAATACTCTAATTTACAGTATTTAGGCTATTTAGTCAATACCAGGACATTACAGTATCCCATATACAGTGGAATGTCAGAATCAAAATGCCTCTTCAATCAAATTCTATAATAATTATTACTTTAAACATCAACACTTTAAATAGAACTTTCATTGGTGTGATCATCCAACCTTTGGTCTTCAGAGTCGATAATCCACCAATACGGCATGCCGTTCTCCGTAAAAAAAAAAAGAAATTGTTAGGGTTCCTACCTTTTGCCCCGGAGCGTTCGGCCGTCCTCGCTGGTCGCCATTACAGAGCTATCGGTGAGGCGGTTTATATCCAGTGTCCAAATTACGACTTGATTTCGAACAGCTGCTTCTCCTGCTATTTAGGTGTTTTTAGGTTTTAGCGCTGTTCGGGACCAGGTTGTCTTCATTCGGTACGCGCGCCCGACCACCGGCGCGCTCGCGCACTTACGCGCACCTTTAGGGATAGTGATTACTTTCCGGGGGCTTTTAGTGCCGATGGACGCGTACGGGGGGAACCCCCGAGGTATTTAGTATTTTTAAGGGCACTTTGAGGGTCTCCCATCCTGTGCTCGTGCACTCCTCGCACACCTGAGTTTACGCTCCTCTGCCACTGTCGCCATTTGGCTTGCTCATTAGGGACAACATAATCCAATCTGTGACAATACTTGTGTATAAATGTAAAGCTGCTATGTGGCAATGTCTATAGTAAAAAGTGCTATACAAATAAAATTTATTTGAATACCCAGAGTAAACCCAGGCAGACACAGGGAGGACATGCAGACTCCACACAAAAAGGACCCAGGTTGCTTCACCCTGGGATTGAACCCAGGACTTTCTTGCTGTAAGGCAGTGGTGCTACCCACCGAGCCACCGTGCCTCCCTTATTTGACTGAAAATGCAATATTTCATTAAAACATATTGCCTTATTGATTCCTTTTCTCTCCTTGAGATAAGGCTAGTTTATTAATATTATTTTATTTATTATTTTAGCAATGTTTGTACAAAGTTTCTTAATGGCTTAAATAATAATTGCTGAATACAGGAATGTGTCTTTGGTTAATTAATATGGTAAAGAACACCAGCTCTGAAAATGTTTAGGACCCCCATGGCCTCTCGTAAACTTTATTACGTTGTTTCCTGCAGCTCCTCTAATGAGCAGTGGCTGGCTCTGTTTTCTTCATCTCACTAATTTGTTTACATGGTGCAATTAAGCCTAACATATCACAGCTATGGGCAGGGAACATGTAACGAGGGAAGGTGGAGATGATTTCAAGGACAGAAAAGACATTAACTTACATTTTGAGAAGCATATGTGAAACACAGTAATTATTTTAATTAATTAATTTTCTCCAGATCAGTTAGGGAAAATTAGGTATAATTAACAAAAACAAAAACAGTAAATACTCTGTTGCTCCCCCTGAGGCTTTTATAATGTACTGAATTCTTTAAGGTATGAATGTACTTAATGAAACAAAATTATGCTGGTTTGGTAGAAAGAAAACTTTCACTATCAATTTTTAATCTGAATTAAGATGTGGACTGTTTGTTGGCCTTGTCAATGGGTTGATATGCTCCTTATGAGGAATAGTTAAATCATCATCCTAACAAATGCCTTTATAATCAAGCCTATTTTATACTAATAGAATAAAATTTCAGTGCACATGTGCATTGACTGTTGATCTAATTATCTCCCCTGGTCCTTAACCTGACGAGCAACCTAGGTTTTAAATGAATGGGATTTTTTTCAGAAAGTCATCTATAATGTGCTTTGTTGAGGTTAAGAGTGCTGTGTAAAATTTGTGATATTTTCTTAGTGTTGAATGCTGAAGTCTGTGGATATAATACGGCGTTCCCCGGACATTAGAATCGCCAATTCCATCTTCAGTTACCTGTGATGTCAAAAGTTTTGAAATTTCTGTGTTGATAACTTTTGAACCATAAGGGATATTGCAAATCTGATTGTGTCAATCAAGTTCTGACAATTCTGGTTTTTTTTATATGCTACACCACCACCTTCCCATTGAAAAAAACTTCAAGATGGCGGCTATGTTCTGGATATAGCCTAAAAGAGAGGCCCCTCACCCATTACTTGCTGGGGTTTTCAAATATATAATTTTCCCTTTTGTTTCTAAAATAAAAGGGTGTCCTGTTACTTATGACCATCCAAATGTAGCCTCTGAGAGCCTTTTTACCCTAAAAATTTCAGATTTTCCCGAGAATGTCTCAGAATCTTCACAAAGCTTTCAAATGCCATTTAGCAGGTGCTGTGCTTAATTCTAGGTTTGCCAGATCCCACACCTATGATCTATGTACATAAGCAGAACAGAAGCAAAATCCTTGGCAACCATGTTTTTTTCTGCTAGCTGCTCTACATGCATGGGCAAACCAAATAAATCAAATAACCCCCATACATGCACTGAGAAAGCTGATTACTGAACTAAAATCCAGCTCACTTTGTTGCATTTCTTTGTCTAATTTTTAATTACAATATGCTATATATATATATATTTATATATATGACTATGATTAGATTATTAAGTGCATGTACATGTACTTTGATGCCTCCCGTGGTCTACCTGTATATGTCTCTGTGCCATGTTGTTTAACCTAATTACTAATTTTAGACACAGCTGACCGTTACAACCAACATCTTTTGCCACACTATGTGTTGGACTTTTTCTTTTCCTTTCCAATCAATCTCATTTTGCGGCCATGTTTTCTTTTATTTAGACAAGTCTAATAGCTTGTAAGTCTAAAGGTTTGTAAGAATTACCTTTTAAATGCTGACTGATTTGTATTGTTAAACATGTGCTGGTTTTGCTTTAGACATGCTAATTACAATGTGAGCCCATGATATGTTTAATGATAGGTTTCCATTTTTTCAAGTGATCTGGAAAAAATGTCATTATTTACACAATATGTCGTTGTTATTAGTTATATATTGTATGTAATTGTATTATTAGTTGTATAATGATTACATTTGTCTGACATTTGCTTTCAGCAATTATTTAGTGTCTTTTCTGTGATTTATTCCTTTGCTAAAAAATACAAAAGCTGGAGAAACAACCTCTAAGAATGATTTGTGTGAGGTTTTTAGTATGATTTTCACAAATTTCACAGCTAACAACGAACAGCTGGTGGGCAAATAGTACTGCTCTTTGGGGGGAGTTAGAATAACAAAGAGCACTGCTATTCAGTAGCAGCATCACTAATTTAATGGCACAGTTATTCACAGGTAGAATGGTTAACCAACAGTACAGCTATTCACTATTCATCAGGGCTGTTTACTGAGCATTCAGCAGATAAATCATACTGTTACATAAGACAGAACTACACATCTGCAACCTAAGAAACAAGCAGCGTGTGCGTGTGTGTTGCATGTGTTTATTCAGTCTTTCCATATTTAAGCGTCGCTGCAGCCGTTTGCTGATAACCAAATCCATGTGGCTGAAAGTGTCGAGGATTATTCCTGAAGGATTTGCCACAATTTGTTTTTTTCCAACATTATGATGTTTTGATGTTTACACTTATTAACGAACCAGCTTTCCACTTCAGGTTTATTGGACACCAGTAACACATGTTTAAAGGATCAGGGCTCAATTTTGCTTTTCTTTCATATGTTAAAAACACAGTTAATACAGCTGAATAAAATCTTGCAAAAGTTCGCTTCCAATAACACAAAGTATTTAGGGTTACATCCAGGGTATTTGGAAAAATGTGGTTGTTTGGGATTAATAAAGTTAGCTTTCATGCTGTATTGGTGCATCTTGTCCTGTCTGAGTAAAAAATTACCAAATTATGTTAACAAGGTCCAAATTGTCATCACTAATCTGTCAATGAACCTCATCCAGCAGATTCTGAAGATGTAGACACATTATTTTTGCTGCTGACAACTGAACATTTTTTTCATTAATACATTGTCAAAGATCTAAAATGAAAACAGATTTTTTTTCATTGTGTGACAGTGTTTTAAAATTAGGAAAGGATAATGCCAAGGCAGTAAAACTAGCGTATTTGACCATTTACATCTGCATCACTAACTTTATGAAGAATGCAAGACCAAAGAATGGTGGGTAAGACACTGGACTATGAACCAGAAGGTCCAGGGTTCAAATTCCATCTCTGCTAAGATGCCACAGTTGGGTCCTTGAGAAAGGCCCTTAACCCAAGTCATTGTGGATAAGAGTGTCTGCTTAATCCAGAAAATGTGGAGAATAGGGTCTTTAGTCCATTTTAAATGCAATATCTGTAAGGTCTAGTCTTTTCAGTTTCACTGATAACACTTTAATATACGTTACAGGCTTCCAAGATTAGCTGATCTTTGGTGGTATAAATTTCTGTTTATAGCATCACAGTATTTCTGGTTTTACTGACTGCCATACAGCAGCAAAGAATAACAGCGCCACTCCCATGCTTAAGATTTGGCAAGATTCTGTTCTTAAAACACTTCCCCTTTTGTCGCCAAACATATGGTAGTGGATATTGCTGTTCCAATCAAACTTTGCTGTAGACTCTTGGGACTGATGTGAGGGTTTTACTTTTGTTTTCTGCCAGTTCTTCCCAGAACTTTCTTTGACTTGAACAGTTCCTATAGATACCACTTGCCACCAGATTATATGTTTAATTGTTTTTGCATTTTGTTAATTTAAACAACATGAAGTGCACTCTGTCCACTATGGTCTCCCTCCATGGTTTGTCCCACATTGCCTCCAGTGTCCTGGCCTGCTCTCTTTTTGCCAGTTTTTATAGATCAGTGTAGACATGGAAAAATACACAGCTAACAAGACTAAGAAACACATTGGCAACACAAGCAGGGATAGCTAATACAGAAAGCCAAAGAGGTCATACTAACATAAAACACTAAACCAGAGAGACTAAACAGCTCTGGAAGTTCCTGGAGGTAAACTGTGGATGTAGAAAGGAGCAACATTTTTAGGGCTCCTCATCCTCACATAACACCATATAATACCAGTTTAAGCAAAGTGTGTTTTGTTAGTTGTATAGGAAAAATAGGTGGCAACTATAACAATAAACGAAAATGCAACTCACTCCTGTTTGAAATAAAAGTAAAACAGAATACATGTTATTCAGTTATCTTTTAAATAATACCTTGACACACTGCCAAATGTTTCAAAATGATGCTGATATTCCATATTTTATTTAGCTGTTGATATTTACTTAATTTCTTAAACATAAGTTTTTCCTTGTCACTGTAGCCCTAGACTTGCTCAATTTGGGATTGGCCTTTGATTTTAGAAGATCTAAAATTGTAAAGCTGCTCCATTGTAAAAAGGTGCAATATAAATAAATCTGACTTGACTTGACAGTAAATGTTTAAATATAGGAAAATGGTAAAACATTTTCCACTGTCCAAAATGTAACATATGTGCAGTTTGAACAGGCTAACCAAATATTTGTTGACACTCAGTTATATCCTAAATAGGGGTAATAAGGTAAACCTTCACTCTCCTGAGAGGGCTTTCCATTCACTTTTGAACATTACTGTGAGCGGCTTCTCGTCGAGCCAGGTCATGGTTCTCTGCACATCAGCCAAGTTCAGTACTTTTGGCAAACTAATTCCTTATGAATATTGTTTTTTATAGGGCAGGAGAAAATCTGAAAAAAACAGATTGTAGCCTACGATAGTGTCAGATTAAGAGCCACCGCTGAATAATGCACAGTGGTTAAGACGAAGAACTATTGACCAGAAGGATGAGGGTTCACAATACAGAGGATTCACAGCCCATATTGTGGTAACTGATCAAGGCTCTTAAACTTTCAGCTGGTCAAATTGTATAGATACTCTTGGATAAGAGGGTCTGTTAAATTCTATGAATATAATAAGGCAGATAGTTAAATAAACACCACTGTATCTTTATGGCAATGTTATACCATAACTTTTTTTTTTTAATGTTCTACCATACGTTTCCTTTTTCTGGCAATGTTATACCATAACTTTCCTTTTTCTGGACCTGTTAGCAGTTACTGTGGATAGAACAACAAGCCTTTTCCCATATAGACCATGTACCCATCGTGCTTACAACATTAAAGGTGGTCTAACCCCTTTCCCTGCTGATAACTAATAGCAGGCTTTCTCCACTTCTCCATCCATACTTGCAGAAATGTTTTACTCTTCCAGTAACACATTGTATTAAAACCCATTTCTGTGTAACTTCATCTCAGCTGCTGACAAGAGGCCCAGGCTTTTTTGTGTTCTCGTGAAATCATTAACCTCTTGGAACCTTTAAAACGTTCATTTTGTTTGACTTTATGTTGTTTGCTTTGGCGTCATCAAATAATTCTTAAAATATTACCAGTTCAGACAGGAAACAAGATCATCATAATGTTTGTAAGTTAACTCTCCACCTTTGGTCAGAAAGGATTCTTTTCTGTTGACAAAAGAGAATCGTTTTTCAACATTTTTATCCCGTCTGTGTGGTCTAGACATGGGGGCAATCCAGGATATTGTCAAAAGATGTAGTTCAGGTTGCTTTTCTGACTTTACTAACTGGCTATTCATCAAAAACCCCTTAATTTATACGGGTCTAGTTTTCTCTTCCCTAATTTGACATCTTGTGCTTGTTTTACTGATTGGTTAGTTCTGACATTTCCTGTCCACTTAGTTTTTAAAAGGTTAATTCTGCTAAACTACAAACTACACTGCTTGGAGTTCTAATTACTACAGTCTGTATTACTGGAAGCAGAATGACAAGTACATACAAGGTATCTGTAGGGTATAATTAAAATCTATTTCACATGTTTAAATATTTATTTTCAGTCATTGTAATTACGTGAATACGAGCATGGTGGTTTAGTTTAGTTTTACTGCTGATTATAGATTTATTTCACAAATAAATCATGAAATGCTATTCCACAGTAGCAAGCAGTACTGGTTCAAACGATCTAACATGGTAAGATAATGTTAAACAGTCATAAAATCACAAAATATTGTTTGAGATTACAATAATGTTTGTTCATTTTGACCTGAATTCACTCATTAGTCCAGAGACTTGGTCTTGATAAAAATTAATATAAATAAATAAAATAAATCACAGTACGATTTCTGCCAATATCGTTCAGTGTAACTGCTCACAAAAATTAGGGGATATTTCAAATGAAACATCCCCAATAAAATATCCCTTATTGTTTGTAGTGTATATTCAACAATGTTATCTCTTTCTCTGTATGAGGCGTATATGAGTCAGTATTTTAGTCTTTCATTCAGTCTATTTTATACCGGCCTAATCCAAACCGGAGAGCCGCGAGAATGTAATAGGAGGCACAGGGCGCAAGACGGGAACCTCCCTAACCTCACACACACACACACACACACACACACATCGAACCTTGTT
>JAUZSU010003402.1:0-11470 GCA_034780255.1 Parotocinclus maculicauda
CACGCGCACACACACACACACACACACACACACACACACACACACACACACACACACATTTCTCTAGTCTATTGAAATAATCTAAATATTTAAATCACCAAAATGACAGAACAGAGTAGATAATAAAGAAATACATTTCTTAAGGTTTACCGGTAGAGGTTCTTCCTCTTCCACCTCCACAGTGCCATTCTGTACTGAATCCCCACCGCCTGTATCACTGTGGTGGTGATGGTGATGATGTCGCTTCTTTTTCTTCTTCTCATCCTTCTCCTTTTCCTTTTTCTGCTTCTTCTTCTTATGCTTTGATGTTTTCTGAAGGAAAACAATATTTGTACATCTTAAAATGTTATATGCACATAAATGTACACAGGAAATGTCCGAAACAGTTCACTAATCACCAATTCCTACAAAATTACAATTCAGGATAACTATTAATAGTTCGCTATTACAGAAAACTTGTTTCCTTTTTTAAGGAAGTAAACAATTATAATGCCAGTCAAATATTTTGACACACAAGCTTTTGATGCATTTTTATTTTATTCATTTTTGACCGTATAGATGTAAATAGGGGGTTGTGGTTGCTCAGTGGTTAGGGTACTAGACTGTGGACCAGAGGGTCCAGAAGTTCCAGTACTGCCAAGCTGTCAACTGTTTGTGCCATAGATCTTGTGAAAAATCCAAAGCTGTTCAGCACTGTGGTGGCATAGGGTTCTGGACATTCGGCCAGACAGTCCATGGGTTTAAATCCCACCCATGTCAATCTTCCCTTGTCAAGATCGTGTGCTGAACTCTTAACCCACAAGTGCATGAATTGTAAGATACCTGTTTCCTACAATCCCTGTGAGCGAGGTTGTGAATTCTGTTTTCAATAACAGCATCTAATAAAACAAGTATTTTTAGTATTGACAGTATTGTTCTGGTAATAGTGTAGTGTGCATTGGAAAGTACATTGTAGAAGGTACAGTTTCGAACACAGCTCTAGACTCTGTACTATAACATTAGACGTCCCATGTACTGTAGATGACCTACCACTTCCTCTGGTTCTTCATCTTTGGGCTCATCTGATTCAGAATCTGGGGCAGCAGCTAAGCTCGTCTCAGGTGCCTTGGCTGGCGGAGGAGTTGCCTCCTAAAAAAATAAAATAAATAAATTATTCTACATTTGTATACTTTTACAACATTCACATCACCATGAGAGCAAACATGAACAAAACATGTCCTTGCAACAGGGTTCCTGTTTACCCTTACACATTTAACAACATTTTGGAAAATCAAGACATCAAGAAAATAAGAGATGAACAACCATGCAACCAATGTAAGTGGTGCAATCTCAGACGACTGAAGAATGAAAACTCATTTGATCCAATTAACAATACAGTATGAACATACAGTCACATCACTATATCTGATTTATTGCTATTATGGACAGGGTAAACTAACAGCCCTTGAAAAACAGGCGGAATATTCTCTTTGGGAAACTTAACTCGGCACTGAGCGAGTGTATACTGGTGTACTGAAAGCAGACGGTGTACTGAATGGCATCTTGCCTCTACCTACACCCTCCACTTTGCTCCTATCAATGAGAAACTCTTAATTAATTCAGCAGTTAATTATAAGGTATTCTTTTCATTGTAAATTAAAGCTCGACAAAAAACAGGCCGCAACTAATATTTTTCCTTTTTTAAGCGCATCATGAACATTTGCTGGGCAGTAACCTGGCAAATTAACTGCGCGCGCACACACACACACACACACACACACACACACACACACACACACAATGTAGTAGAAGTGGGGAACAAGATACAGGCCAACTCAGATAAAAGGCCAAAGCCACAGTGCCTTAATATCATGCAGACAATAGCTGACTGTAATATGCCAGAACAAGGTAGGACGTTTTATCATAAAATTAATGAATATGGTCTCCTGCTGTTCACATAAGGCACCAAAATGCAAATTATGGGCACAATGACTACCGAAATATTGAACTAAAATGAAAACCGATACTGGAAGTATAATTGTGTTGGTTATTTTTGTAATGTTTTGTTTAAATTACACTTAATTAAATCAATGTTGTTATTGACATTTCACATAAACAGTGACTAATGTCTCTAGAGACAATGAACACAAGCAGCTTTTTTTTATTACTTTCTGATTTTTAAAATGTTCTTCGGATTTTCTTTCTCTCATGCGTCCCCAACCCAGTCCTGCATCGCTAATGATCTGATTTTTAAGCGTATTCCAATCCTTTCCTGCAATTTCTTAAACAAAATCCCCTTCTATTAAATTCTATATAATTTCTTTGTCTTCTTGTTTGACGCACCCTTTTTAGTCGAACATGTTTGCCTTTTTCTATTTAAGTACAAATTGGAATAGTTGACAGTCAAAGTATTTTTTAGAACAACCTACATTCAGATAGCTGGGTTTGAATCTATTAAAATCACAATTTGAATATATAAAAGATTAACGGCAGTGTGTGAGCTTGGATCAACAGGAACTGTAAACAACATGAGGTTTGTAATGGCACTGCTCACAAGATAGCAAGGTAAACAGCAAGGACGAGGAATGATAGAAAGGTGTACAGACAGACAGACAGAGGAGAAAAAGACAAAGAGAATCTCTCAGACAGTAAAGAATTAAAAACCATCATGATCCCTGTGGAAAGCCTTCTGGGACGTGACACACAATAAGACCTTGGCACATTAGAAGGAAGAGAAGGATGCAACGATGAAACGTTAGGAAAAAATTATCTGGGCAGCACAATGTGAAAATAAAGAGGGGAGGCTGGAACCGGACCTTGGAGGTTGGGGGTACAGGAGCACTAGAGAGCCAGAAATCCAGATCTGAGGCCTAGAACAGAAAGGGTAAGGAAAAATGAGTCCAAGTATACAGCTGCAAAAATGAACATTAGGGTGTTACACAAAAAGTAAACAGCGTTTCAGAAATTCAGTGACTGTGGAAGTGAATTAACGGTTCAGCTTTTAAACAGCCCTCCAGCTCTATAAACTACAAATATAACCCACAAGTTAAGCCTAAGCAGCCTTTAAAAACAACAATATTAACGTCTTCTAGCAATAACTAACTACATTTTCTCTTTTCTCTCCTAGCTTATGTTCCAGTACCATCTCCAGCACCACACAGCTAGATGTTCTTCCTCCTCATCATCACTCTACTGGTTTTCATCAACAGAACCCAGTCCCATCAAAGTGCAATAACTCCCTCCATCATTTAGTTATTAGGAGACGATGTGCAAGGACTTCCCACTGAGGACTCATTATCTTAAATCTATTTTGTTATTTAATTTAAATTGTATTACTAATTTAAATTTTATAATTACTTAAAAATGTATTATTCATTACATTTTACTATTACCACAACTTAATTATTTCAATTAACATCTAGGCCACTCAAAGAGGATGGGTCCCTTTTTAAATCTTGGTCCTCCCAAGGTTTCTTTCTTCTATATTTACTGAGTTTTTCCTTCTCACTTTTGCCCTAGGCTTGCTCAATTTGGGATTGGCCTTTTACGATAATACAGCATAATAACTTCAAGTTGCTTTGAGACAATGCTTGATCGTGAAAAGCGCTATATAAATTAATCTGATTTTGACTTTGACAAGTGGAGTTAATAAAATGTGTATGGATGATTAAAGAATGGCAGATATGCAGTCTTTGTTACTCTCTATTCTTCTTCAGGGATCACATTCCCTGGTATATTAGATGTAGCATGTCACTGTAATGCACTCTATAGTGTGTGAGAGATTTAATTAATTGGCCAGATGTATAATCTATGTATGGTTCATGACTCAAACATGAATGTATTTCCTGTAATGCAAGATCATTATCTAATGTTCTTTTCATTAAACTGATGTATGGCTTCCTGCCTTGTTGTGGTTCCACTCACATGACGACACTGACGTGTTGGTCTAGGCGAGGAGAGGTGCAGCCCAGGATCTCTCCAGGAGAAAGAGGTCGACATTGAGGCACGAGCACTTCATAATCAGGCTTCAGCTCTGCACTGACCGCCTGCAGAAACAGATGCATCGCTGTTAGAGGGAACACGGAGAGACAAACAGAACTGACCCAGTTCAACCTTTCACACCTACATGCGCAAACAAAGAGGAACGAGGGAAGCCAAGAAACAAACATCAGAGCCAAAGTGGCATGATAGAAGCAGTGAAATCACTTGAAGCCTTTGCTTTCTAAGCATCTCTAAGGGATCAGGCAGACCTAGTGCGTTACACAAGCAAACAAGCAAGGTTATTTATATAACACATTTCATACAAAAGGGAAATTCAATGTGCTTTACGTACATAAACACAAAGCGGTGCTTAAGAGTGAAGAACAATAAAAGATAAGCATCTTAACAATAAAAAGAAAGTACCAAGACACAAAAGGGTATTGGTACAAAGGATTTGTGTTATTAAAATGATTTGGGGCACATCTAATACATTTCTGGCAGCCTGTTTCAGTTGTATGCAGCATAACCACTAAATTCTGCTTTAGTGTGTAGGCTCTACTTGCTGACTTGGGTCCATTTATCTAAGAGATCTAATCTGTATGTTTAAAAAGTACATTAAAACATAGTTATTAGTATGTAGTGTTCCCATATTGTTGCTACTAAACACATTTTATTCTTTGAAGAGGGCTTTTGCCTCGATTTTGGAACATGGCTGTGAGTTCAGCTTCTGATAATACTGTAGATAATTAGACAAGAAGTCCTGGCTCACTTTTGACATTTAAGTGCATTTTCATGGTGTTTGACAGAGGTGAGGTCAAGATTCTGTGCACAGCAGCCAAGTTCTCAATCAAAGTTGGTAACCCAATTCTCTATGGACTTGCGTTGATGACAGCAGGCCAGAAAATTGATTAACTAACTTGTTAGAAGCAGAAACCTATTAATGCATCATATCGAGAGTCACAGGGGTTTCAGTACGACCAATTCTACTGCCACTGTTTGTCTATGTAGACTCCAGAAATGCCTGCTTTAAATTATAAATGTCTTACAAGCAAGTATTGCTGAAGCTGCAGAGCTGAATAATTAAACTGAGTGTCCTGAAACTTTTGTCTATATAGAGTAAGAAATATGTATTCTAAGCCTAACCCAAGGCATTGGGTATTGTAGTATAGGAGCAGCACTCTAAAATCTATTGTTTAACTAACTAAAAGCCAGTAAAAAGATTTAAAAAATGGATTAATGTGCTCTGTTTTTTCGATCATGGACAAAATTATCAGCAGCATTCTGAATGAGCTGAAGCTTTCTAATATGTTCAGTGATCCTAGCTATAAAAAAGATCTGTAGGTGTTATTGTCAAAGCATCATTTTTAAGAGGAGCTGAAGGGCAGCTCTAAACAGCACTTTCACTGCTATATATGGTCGGTTCCAATAGAGTTGAAAATAGTTTTAAAAGACTCAGGTGGCAGGTGTCAAAACATGTCAATTTAAGACGCTGAGCTGTTAATAGTCAGTCTAACAGTTTTTCATCAAAGTAAGCAAGGAAATTCATTAAATTATATTGTGGTATTGATTTCTGAGGCTTTTCCCGCAGGGCTCTGTAGGAGTTGCTGTTGCACTGGCATCCCCTCCCTTAAACAAAGCCAATCATGTCTGTGTGGGGTTCCTATATTTAACAAACACAGATGCACATTTTAACTACGTCTTTATCTTCATTCCTATGTTGTGAGGATTTGAAAAGCATCCAGTTAAGTACAAAAAAAAAAAAAAATCACAATTTTTACAGCCAGACCATCAATGGCTGTTGATTCTTCACACCTTGTACTCTATTCATAACACACACAGAATGGAAAGTGTATATCTCAGATGCAGTTTCTCAAGTAAAATTTTAGGTTAAAATCATACCTTAGTAAGTCTGTTCAAGAGATTTAACTAAGGTCTCATTTCCAGCATCAGAGAACCTGAAGCATTGGTGAGCGGAAAGCGTGCAGTAAAAGTACAAGTCTGTGGACAGTGACATTAATTGAGGAAGACTTTAAATGAGAGGTCACCTGCAGTGCAGCCACAAACTGGATTGTGCTGACAAGTGCGAGGGAGTGACCCACAGGAAAGTTGAACCGGACTGTGTCCAGGAAGTGAGCTGTGTCCAACTGGATGTCCACAAACACGTACAGCATTTTTATTCCTGCAGTGGCATCTATGGGAACTATAAAGATACACAGAAAGATAAGCTGAAGTTATTTTTGCTAGAGGTTTAATTCCTCAGCGTTAGAGATAACCTTAGAATAGTGCAATTCCATACGTTATTTTGTTGATTTTTATAAATAAACAAAAAACATTAACAACACATGCAGAGAACAAACCCAAATGTCAGATTTCTGTATATTTGATAATACTGGACAAAATGAAAAAGGTTGCATGTGCAATAGATTGGAACTGCTGGCGCTATTGTAAGGTCTTGGAGTTGTTAAAGGTTGATTATTATATATAAGTTAATTCCCTACAGTGGGGTTTTGTTTAAACGTTTACTGCTTATAAAGTCAATAAAAAGCGATTCAGAGAAGCCTGTCTAAACATTTTGTAATTTCATTTCATTTGTTTATGTTCAGCAATTTGATACCAAAGTGAAAATACAGATCCAGCATAAACCATATACACTCATATCTCTCTCTCTCACACACACACACACACACACACACACACACACACACACACACACACACACACACACACACACACACATTCTGGATGCTCTTAAACAATAGCCCATGTACAAAGTGTCTTTATATTTTTTTAAATTAAAATACAAATAGAGACAAATCAGTTTGTTGTAAGATAACACATATGTAAATATCCATAACATAAAAACCCAATAATCACCTGGAAATAATAAACCAATTAAAATTATAAAGTTATGACAGAAACTTAGATCATAGTGAAATAAGTGTGTATAAAAGTAATAATTAATTAGACCAAAGGATAAACAAAACTAAAAGATGATATGAAAATGACTGAGATAAATATATTTAAGATCATAACAAGTAATATAACATTATATTAAAAATGACATCATAATCTCCTATAGATAAATATAAATGTTTAATATTTAGCAAGGTAAAAACAAGTATCGGTGTCGCTCTGGTGGTAAAATCCTGATATTACATTTCCAGTATAACAATAACTAAAGAAGGTAAAATTTCCACTGCAGAATTTTCCTCTTCTGATTCAGTTTTACATGATCAAAGCAAAAACAAATTGAATTAAAACTAAAACTAAACTAAAATAATCAAGATTATCATCATTTTATACTTACTAACATACATTTATTTTATAGTTGCATTAAATAATTTAATTTGTAGTCAGAAAGCTAAATATGTTATTTTTTGTTTAGGTTCTATCTGATTATTTGAACTATTTGTCAAATATAATGTAGAATAATACGGGGATTTATTTATTTTATTACACAATAGTATGTCAAGATATGGGGATAAGTTACAAGAAAAGGAAGCAGAGGTCAAAAGAAAAGAAGAAATGTTAGAACAGTAAATAAAACGAGAACTGTCATAAAGAGAAGAAAGATTAAAAGAAGATTTCAGGAAGCTAAAAGAAGAAAATGAGTTAAAAATGAATAAATGGACAGAACAAATAAACAGAGAAAGAGAGGAGAGAGAAAAACAGTATGAAAGACAAATGGAGCAAAATCAGGAATTAAGAGAGAAGGAGGAGGAAGAAAGAAAGAAGAAAGAACAAGAATGGGAAGCGAAACAGAAAAGTAAAAGAGAGAGATTTATGAGGAAACAAGAGGAGATAAAAAAGAAGAAAAATAAAGAACTAGAGAAATTACAACAGGAGTTTGAACAGAAGTCAGCAGAGGAAGAGAAGAGACGAAGGGATTTAGAGGAGAAAATAAAAAGAAGGAGCTTCAAGAACTTCAGTTATCTCAAAAACAAGAGGCAGAGAGAAAAATGCTAGCAGAGAAGAAGAAACGAGAAGAAATGCAGGAAAAGTGGGAGAAAGAAATGAGTTTGAAGAAGGAACAATGGGATTTAGAACAGATACGTAAACAAAAACAATATGAATGGAAAAGACAGAAAGCAAAGGAGGAGCAAGAATTAAATGACAAGAAAAGAAAAGAGGAAGAGAAACAAGAGAGGAAAAGAATTGAGGATGAAGCCAATAAAAAGATAAGAAACATGAAAAAACAGCAAAAGGCACAAAGAGAAAAAGATGAAAAAGAAAGAAGAGATAAAGAAGAAAAAGAGAGAAAAGAAATGGAAGAGAAGCTGCAAACTCAGCAAGAAGAATTCAAAAAAGAACAAGAAGAGAAAGAAAGAATACGCAGTAAAGAGGAACAAAAAAATCTGGCCTTCATTAAAGAGCAGCACAAGAAAGATCTGGAGAATTTAAAGAAACAAACTGAACAAGAGGAAAGAAAGCAAGCAGAGGAGGAATTTTCAGCTAAACTGGATAAGGAAGTTCAAGAGGCTAAAGAAAAGGGAGATGAAGAAGGCTGTGCAAAAGTAGAAGAAGAAAGAACAAGAGCAGGAAGAGCCGTGGATAAAGTTATTAATAAGGTAATTGGGTTAGTTTGATAATTAGCATGTAGATTCATTTTTGGTGTGATTTAGTAATTTTACAAACTATTAAGTATTTCTTGTTGAATTAAATTTGTTCAGCTTGTAAGAAATCACAAAGAGACTCAATGGAACCTGAGATAGAGAGAAATTTTACTTTTAAAAAATCTTTTCTGTTGTTTATTTTGATCATTTAGATTAATTCTCGTTATTGGGTAAACTTGAAAGGATGTTAACTTCATGGTGTTTTAAATTGCTCTTTAAACTTTTTTAACATTTCTAAATTTCTGGGAATATATATTATTATTCTGGGGTACGAGAAGATCATTAGAGAAATTATAAATAAATACCTTATAACTAATTGCTCTGATATTGAATATTTGGTTCTGCTGATTGATTTATATAAGATTCTGAATAATGTAATAATTCATGATGTACCTTTATGAATCCTCAATTCTCCTTAACAGTTGGTAGCACTGTGGAAGCCTCCTGTTGGGTGTAACAGTAGAACAGGGTGTGGATTAGACATAGAAATATGAAAAATGTCATTAAAACTTTTGTGTTGTTGAAAACATGTAATGTTTTTAGATGAATAATTTTAACTGTAGAAAGGAAAAGTATTTCTATTTTATATTAGTTACACCTTCCTCAATGAGGTATGAGGAACTGTGTGGATGGCGCTAATATTGTGGTGACAGGGACCTCTGGTGGTCAGGTCGGGTGTTACACATTCCTGAGTCTCAGGATGAACCAGTGAATGAACCATGTGGTAGGTGGCTAGTAGGACTAAAGTTTGCCTTATCACCCTGAAGACAAGACTCTACCATCATAGCAATGGGTGAAACTGTCAGAACCACTTATAAAAAATGATCTGACCCACCCAGGAATAAGGGACTGTGAAATTTCATAGTAAAACTTTAAATTACTTGATAGTTTTAAGGTGGACTTTCACAGTTTGACCATAAAGTTCACAGTTCTGCTATAAATGTGTGATGGTAATTTGGTCCCTTCATGGTTCTACTGTCCAGGTTTATGGTACATTTTTACCTGGGCAGTATTTTTATTATCACAGTTTGGACATTGTTAAAGGCCTTCAGGTTTTTAGATCTGCACACAGCTGCCTTTTGATATATCTCAGACCTGGACATGCAGAATTCTAACCAGATAATCAACATTAATTCTTCTTCTATCTCTGAGTGGTCAGTATTTTGGTACTATTTTGGTCCATGGCCTGATCTCTTGGGATTCTCATACACTACAGTCTCTGGACTTTACTCAGTATAGTGCAATAATAATAATAATAATAATAATAATAATTATAATAATAATAATAATAAAACATCCAGTGGGTTCTGCAGATAAAAACACCTTACTGATGAGAGGAGGCAACATCTAGTAGGAATCCTCATCCAGATCCAATTACAAATGATACACTTTTACAATCCAACCAATTATGGATTAAAGACTTTACATAAGGATTTAACAGTGGAAGTTTAGCAGAGATTTGAACCCTGGACCTTCAGTAGCTTAATAGCTATTGCTAGCTCTACACTCACTAATTAAAATGGCTCTTGTTAATAATTATGATGTTGTTTTTAATGTGATTAACTCTAGCCAGTCTCTTATCATTTGTCGTCACTACTCTGAATTGTGTTGTGTTGTGTTTTGAAGGTACACTCGGCAGAAGGTTCCAGCCATATATTCTGTTTATTGTAGGAAGTCTGGGTAAATAATAATAATAATACAAACACAGTATGAAATGTAGGTTTTTTTCATACACAACATAATCATGAGTTAAACTTTTCACCACATTAAATCGATATTGACTGAGAAAGAATAAAAAAACTGTAACTTATTAACGATTAAAGACTTTTAACACCAGATTAGACATGTAGTGATTCAGAGATCAGTCCATGTTTCTGACTCAACAGACTTAAAATGCCACTTGATGACATCATCACTGCAACATACAACAAATTCAGGAAAGTATAAATAACAAAAACATCTTTATTTTAACCACAGCACTAATGATATCAGATAAATGTATGTAATAATGTATTGTCAAATATCCACTGATATCTTTATCACCCTTTTAATGAATAGTGAAAATAGTGAAAAATACAGGAAAATGTAAATAATACAACAGGGGGCGCTGTTCACCTATAAAAACCTGTTTACTTTCTTTCAAACTATAAACACATGTAAGTAATATATTGCTCAAACTGCTGGGATAAACGTATTTAAGAAAATCATAAATATCGATAAACAGATTGATTTGTGTTAAAAACTGTATAATAACGTTATAAAGAGAGATTTGTTCAATTATCAGCAAAAACTATAAGAGAAAAATGAAAACATCTAAGAAATGAAAAAGGAAATTTTGGCGAGACTAGTATTTTTAGCCAAAAAAAGAAAGAAAGTGAGAAAAACAGACAAAAAAGCCAAGAACAGAATTAAAGAATAAAAACAAATGACTAAAATATTAGAACAAGAGAAGCAGCAAATCTCAATGAATGAGAGAAACTATACTTCAAAAGAAAGAACACAGAACTAATAAACAAGAAACAAGTAACAGAAAATCTAAGAATTTGTATAATAAACATAAAAAACATAAAAATATTGCTTTTAGCAGAATCAATGAATCATAAAACAAAAAAAGAAAAAACAACAAAGGAGAAATTAGGAAGAAAAATAATGAAAGTTATTAAGAAAGTAAAAAGAAGGTATAGTTATATATTTACTTTAATGTTTAATAAAAAGATGATATTTTATTTTGGATCACATAACCTCACAGATGATCCATAATAAATCCCAAACCCAGCATAGAGGGGCTGAGTGAATGTAGTTTGGACTCTGTGGAGGAGACTCATTGTATCAGAGATGCTGTAGAAGGACAGAGTTCCTGCACTGTGATCCACATACACTCCTATTCTGGAGGATGA
>JAUZSU010003413.1:0-11470 GCA_034780255.1 Parotocinclus maculicauda
TACCCTTGCTATCCCACTCTTAATAAAGTGTGTTTTGTGGAACAGCTTCTTACAACTCATTTATTTGGGCGCCCGAGCGCGGGATCCCCTACCCGAGAAATTGGGGTGGCGTAGTTGGTGTTTGTACACGGTCACATAATGGAAGAACAGCACAAAAGGGAGCTAGAAATACAAAGGGCTCAATTAGAATGCCTACAAGCAGAGAGAGACATAGATGTGGCTCGTGCTAGACTTGAGGTCTATGATCGAGAAATCAGACAGGAAAGTGTGTATCAGCTCACACGACCAAACAACAGATCGCCCACTTTCCATACACGCCCAGATCCTCAAGGTCCCCACACAGATAAGCCAGTACCCCCTACTGATGTCGTTAATCTGGCTCAAGCAATACAAGAAAGCATAACCATGAACCGACTTCCAATTCCAACACCTACAGTGTTTAGTGGTGACCCTATCCACTACGTTGAATGGCAAGCCTCTTTCCAGTCACTCATCGACCAAAGGAATATCTCTCCGGCTGATAAACTCTATTACTTGAGGGAATATGTCAGTGGTGCAGCTCAAAAATGTCTCGAAGGCATTTTTTACAGAAATGATGATGAGGCATACAGAGCCTCTATCCCCATGCCTGGGATAAGCTTAAGCGACGATATGGTCAGCCATTTGTAATCCAACGAGCCTTCAGAAACAAGCTATCAAAATGGCCGAAAATACAACCCAAAGATGCTGAAGGGCTAAGGGTATTTTCTGATTTTCTGAATACGTGCTTACAAGCAATGCCCCATGTGAAAGGACTGGATATATTAAATGACTGTGAGGAGAATCAGAAGCTTATGCTTAAACTACCAGATTGGCTAGCCGCTCGTTGGAATCGCCAAGTTACAAAGGCACTCATGGATGGTAAAGAGTTTCCGATCTATAAAGATTTTGCTGATTTTGTGTCTCTAGAAGCAGAGATAGCATGTAATCCTGTCACTTCGCTCCATGTTCTCCACTCTTCTTACGAAAGGAAGGGGGTAAAGGAGTTGAAGGGAAACAAAGCTGACGTCTTCAGCACCCAAGCAGCTGTAAATGACAATTCACTAACAAGATATGAAAGGTCTAAGCACCCCTGCACATGGTGTAAAAATGACAAACATCAGCTACCCAAATGCGCAAACTTTCTGGAACAGTCCTTGAATGACAGACGGAAACATGTGAAGGAAATCAAATTATGTTACGGGTGTCTCAAACCAGGTCACAATGCTCATGAATGTCGTTATCGCCTCACCTGCGATGTGTGCAAAGGGAGACACCCCACCTGTCTCCATAATGAGAACTATAAGGTATGTGCAAATCGAGAAGGCCGATCAACGAGGGTGAATACAGATGCAGGCTTCACAGAAATCACAGAAGCCAAAGCGCTCAACGTCACCAGAGGTGGCCAGTCAGACATTACCTCCATGATTGTTCCTGTCTGGGCATCATCAGTCTCTGATCCATCAAAGGAACAGCTTGTTTATGCATTGCTGGACACCCAGAGTGACAGCACCTTCATTGACGAAGAGGTGAGCAACGAGCTGCAAGCAAGCACACAACCTGTCAAGCTGAAGCTTACCACTATGCTAGGAGAGAACATGATAGTGAAATGTGAAAGAGTAACTGGGCTCAGAATAAGAGGCTACGATTCAGGCATCCACATTGATCTTCCTCCTGCATATAAAAAGGACTGCATTCCAGGTAATCGCAATCACATACCCACGCATGAAACTGCACGACGATGGCCTCACTTGAAACCCATCGCTGATAAGATTCCCAGTCTCCTTGCCTGTGAGGTTGGACTTTTGATTGGGTACAATTGCCCCAGAGCTTTAACACCTAGACAGGTATTAACGGGAAAAGACAATGAGCCATACGCCATTCGCACAGATTTAGGGTGGAGTGTTGTAGGTAACTTATTGACAAGTCTAGATGGAACGGAGACAAGCCTGTGTCACAAAATCTCTGTTAAGGAACTTCCTCCAATAACGCCCATGGATGTCATTAGTGTTCTAGAGTCAGACTTTAAAGACATTAAAGGAGATGACAAGACAGTGTCGCAAGAGGATCTCATTTTCCTAGACAAACTTAAAAAGGGCATTAGACGAAATGAACAAGGACACTATGAGATGCCATTACCGTTTAGGCAACAACCATACTTACCTGACAACAGGAAACTCGCTGAAATCAGGCTCAATCATTTGCGAAAGAAGTTTCATCATGATGAGAAGTACAAAAGGGATTATACAACGTACATGAAAGAAATGATAGAAAGAGGCGACGTGGAAGAGGTACAAAAGGATGGAAACCCAGGTGAGCAATGGTACATTCCCCATCACGGCATATACCACCCCAAAAAGCCAGACAAGCTGCGGGTTGTATTTGACTGCTCAGCGAAGTATGGTGGCACAAGTCTAAATGACCACCTCCTTACAGGACCGGATATGATTAATAACCTCACTGGTGTACTCCTACGGTTCAGACAGTATCCAATTGCACTTATGTGTGATATTGAGAGAATGTTTCACCAATTTTATGTGCCTTAGCAGGATCGTGACTACTTCCGGTTCCTGTGGTGAAAAGACGGAGATGCCAACTCAAAGCCTAAAGATTACAGAATGAAGGTCCATCTGTTTGGTGCAGTGTCGTCCCCTGGCTGTGCTAATTATGGGTTGAAATACCTTGCCGACGAATGCAGAATCTCGCACCCAGTTGGGTCACGATTTGTAGCAAGGGACTTTTATGCTGACGACGGCGTCACAAGCACGGACACGGTAGAACGGGCTATTCGACTGGCACGTGAGGCACGAGAAATATGTGGCAAAGGAGGCCTTCGTCTTCACAAATTCATCTCCAACAGTGAAACGGTACTGAAGAGTATACCCTCATTAGAACGAGGTACAGAGACAAAACCAAGAGACTTGACTTTCTCAGATGCTCAAATAAAACGAGCTCTAGGCATTCAATGGACCATTGAAGACGATAGTTTTAAATTCAGCAACACTCTGTCAAGCCAGCCGGGGACACGTAGAGGCATCTTAGCTACAGTCGCCTCCATATACGACCCTCTCGGTTTCTTAGCGCCATACGTCCTTACTGGGAAAAGGATCCTGCAAGACATGTGCCGGCAAGGTGTTAGCTGGGACGATCCCCTTCCTGAAGTACTAAAACCACGGTGGGAGAGCTGGCAACATGACCTTGAAAATCTAGATAGGATAAATATAGCTCGATGTTATGTACCTGTCAATTTTGGAGAAGTCACTGAAAGGGAATTGCACCACTTCTCTGATGCGAGCACCAACGGATATGGACAATGCTCTTACTTAAGGGCTAAGAACCAGAAAGGACAGACTCACTGCTGTCTGTTGATAGGAAAGGCTAGAGTCTCCCCAACAAAGCTCACGACAATACCGAGGCTTGAATTGACAGCAACCGTCATCTCAGTCACTGTTAGTAACATGCTCAAAGAAGAATTTAGCTTTGCTGATGTGAAGGAGTACTTCTGGACTGACTCGAAAGTGGTGTTAAGCTACATAAACAATGATTTAAGGCGTTTTCACACGTTCGTTGCAAACAGGATCCAGAAAATCTGCAATAACACAAACCCCCAGCAGTGGCATTACGTCTAATTAAGTTTAAGTCATTAAGTCTAATGTGCCCTCCACAGTGAGTGAACGGAAAGGTTCAGAACACGTCATAATCAGAGATCTGCAAAGACAGGCGTATGGAAGGGAAATTCAACAGTTGAAGAAAGGCAATCAACTGTCTCTAGGCAACAAATTGCATCGACTTGATGTCTTCATTGACACAGATGGCATTGTGAAGGTGGGAGGAAGATTACATTATTCATCTTTATCTGATTCACTTAAACATCCCATTGTCATTCCTAAAGAGCATCATGTCACTAAACTGATAATGACTCACAGTCATGAAAGGACCAATCATCAAGGCAAAGGCTTTACGGTAAATGAAATAAGAGCCAATGGATATTGGATACCAGGCATGAGCAGAGCAGTGTCTTCATTCATCCGTCAGTGTGTCATCTGTCGCAGACTTAGGAGGCCACCAGAGGGCCAGCGAATGAGTGACCTACCAAAGGAACGCATGGAGCCTTCCCCTCCTTTTACTTATTGTGGCATGGACTGCTTCGGTCCTTTCATCACGACAGAGGGAAGTAAACAACAAAAACGATATGGCCTGCTCTTTACATGCTTTTGTTCACGGGCTATCCACTTTGAATTACTGGAAGATATGTCCACCGATGCCTTCATCAACAGCTTACGATGTTTCATTGCCATTAGAGGTGCCGTTCGCCAGATCCAGTGTGACCAGGGCACCAATTTTGTTGAGGCGAAGAACGAGTTCAAAGCAGCCCTGCAAGAACTTGATAATAACAGACTCAGCACTTTTCTGTCACAGAGGCAGTGTGACTTCGTAATGAATGCACCTCACTCTAGTCATGCAGGCGGAGTATGGGAGCGTCAGATCAAAACGGTCAGAAGTGTTCTTAACTCTACATTGGCACTTTCCCACAGCCGACTTAACGACTTTGCACTACGAACTCTATTGTACGAAGTTATGGCTATAGTTAACAGCAGACCCCTTACAGTAGACACTTTGCTCAGTCCCGAAAGTCCAGAGCCGTTGACCCCAAATCATCTCATTCAAATGAAGTCCAACCCAGCACTTCCTCCGCCTGGAACGTTCCCTAAAGAGGATTTGTACAGCAAAAAGAGATGGCGACGGGTACAGTATCTGGCAGAACAATTCTGGAGCCGCTGGAAGGTAGAATATCTTCACAGCATTATGACGAGGCAGAAATGGCATGCTCCGAAAAGAAACTTGCAAGTAGGTGATATTGTGATGGACATTGATGAACTGTCACCTAGAGGCGAGTGGAGGCTTGCAATGGTTGTAGAGACTTTGCAAGGTAAAGATGGACTTGTGAGAAGGGTAAAAATCTCGGCGGGAGATAAGAGACTGAACAAAAGGGGCGCGCGCTTAAGTAAGCCAGCCATACTCGAACGTCCAGTACAGAAGTTGGTGTTGTTGTTAGAGGCCTCTTAAAGCCATGTTAACCTTATGCTGTAAATAAGTTAAGGTTTCTATCGAGATCATTTTGTATCTGAAAATTATTTGCATTTCATGTTCGGTAATGAAAAGCTCATAATTTTGGTGGGAGTGTAAATGACCCTATTTCTAGAGAAATATTGCACGTTAATGTTGCGTTAAGTTATTATTTTCTTCATTGTAGTGTACTTGTGTTTGCGTAATGATGTATGTTTCGCATCGGTTTGAGGGACTTTTAGTCTGAAAAGTTACGCACTAAGGGTAGTAAGTGGCTATCGCAAATCAGAAACGGACAGAACCGAATCGATGGTGAATGGTTATATGGAACAAGGTTTATTTTTGTAATTTGCACCCTCCGAAGTGGCACAAGGTCAGTGTTCATTTAATAAGCCATGATTTATGTGTTTGTGTTTGAGGCGGTTTACAGTGAGCAAACCTTTGCCGTTTGTTAAGTCACGAGGTATTGAAAGGGTGCTAAGGTAATAAGTTTTTCCCTGTCTTCTGTTTAGCTCTTACGGTGGTTGATTTTAGTATTGATTACCGAAGAATTTTGTAATAAAACAAGAAAACCATCAGTCAAGTCTTGACCATCATTTGGGGGAGATGCTACAGTAAGAGCTTGACCTACACCTGCTACACTGAGCTGCTTACGCTAATGACGAACGGCACGGCGGGGACAGCAGCAAGTGGCGGCAAACGTGGTGGTCAACGGAGACGGTAAGGACGAAACTACAAGCGAAATGGATGATGTTAAAGAGGAAATAGAGAAGTTGCGATCAGAAATAAAGGAAAGTAAAGCCTTACTTCATCAAGAAGAGTGCCAAGGCACATCTAGACAGGACTTAAAGGATCTGATCGAAAACAGGGAAAAAGGGCTAGCCGAACTTGAACATAAAACAACAGTTGATGAGGATGAGTTAGTATTACTGCGACGTACACAGCGTGTTTCCAAGCCCACTGAGAAAATGCAGGAATATCAAAAGGAGGAATTAATTAAAAAGGAAAAACGTTTGCTCAGCCTGTATGAACAATGGAAAATTCAAATTAGAGCGTCCAGAGAAAGTTTAAAGAAAGAATTATCTGAGTCTGAACTGAGCATTAAGGCTGATCACCTTGAAAACAGAGTGAACGAAATAATGAACCTGTATGGTGAAATAAGAGAGCGAGTAACACCATCCACTGAACTTAGAAGGAAAATTGACGCATGTGAGGCGGTAACAAACGACATCATAAAAATAATCCTGGAGCGTCTGTCAGCAATAGATGGGGATTTCAACGAAGATAACGAAAGGCGCCATCTCCATCAGCTACTAGCCCATGATTATGCTTACTCAGTGTATGGAACTGCCTCTCAGTCAAGAACTAGCCATTCCGAATCCACAAGCATGGCTGTTCAAAGAGCTGAAGCAGCCGCTGAGCTTGCTGCAAGGTAAAGCAAGAGGAAATAAAACAAAAGGAAAAAATAAGGCTAATTGTGGTAGGGTTGACAGGATGTCATTCCCAATTTATGATTGGCTATCTGTGGGAACTGAGAGGTACAGGCAAGCCATAGATCAATTTCTATTTTTACTTTTGATTTGACAAGAGATTGTCATTAGCTCGCATTTCGCAAAGAGTGTTTTTAGCCCGTAGATGGTTATTTGAAATAAATTGCTTATTGTCGGGAATTGGGGGATTGCGATAGGTCAGGCGGGAATAAAAGGCGTGTTGTTTTGGGCTGGCGTCATTTCCGTTTTTGGTTTCAAACCGGAGAGCAAGCTGTGTGGCGTGCTACTGTGGGCTGTCGCGGCTGAAAGAACGAGGTTTGTGGAACTTTTCAAAGGTTTTTTTTAGTGAAACATCTAAAGCCCTGGCTTTTGATACTTGATGGGCTCCTGTTTACATGTTTTATAAAGGGTTTAGCGGTAATCGCAGGTGTTCGGCAGGCGTATCTTTATAGAGCAGGTGGCCAGCGCTCATAGAAGTAGGTGTCCAGCCGTCTATGGTAGGTAGCATCTTGAAGTTATACTGTCCAGCGTTACCGATATGAGAAGGCCATCATGTATACGGTTAGATTTGATTTGTGAAAAACCCTTTTTGTATTGTTCTAGTTATATGGGCTTGTCCAGAGCTCTTGGCCTGGGCTGCGTGCAGTGCCGCCGAGTAGTGGTGAACTACTTTTAGCTTCATTCTTTCTTCCAAACTGAACGTGGGTCAGCATTAGTGTATTTTAGTCAGGTAGGTGTTTCTGTTATGTTTTCTTTCCGTTTATGTTATGGCTATGTACTGTAAAAGCGGAGAATTTATACTAATGTGTGAGTACTATTGATTATGACTGTGGTACATTGTAAACTTAAAAATAATGTGAATGTTCTTCTCTTGTTTAGAGGGTCGAGGCCTGGTTCTCTGCAGGCCACTGTTTTCCCTACCCGATTTTATTATTGATGTTTTTTTTCTTTTCGTTATTTTCTTTTTTTGTCTTTTTATAGTTATTATTTGAGGTGTCATTTTAGCAGTAATTCTAAGGTTAAATCATCTAGCTGTTCACCTGATCATTCTTGAACTAATCGCCCATTAATTTTAGTGGTGTGCTTCTCCTTTTGGGTTATTGTGTTTGCCGACGCATCTTGAGTGTTATGCTTAAAGTGTGTAGTGTTTTCCTTTTCTTCTTCTGATATGATTATGGCGAGTGTATTATGATCTTGTGATTATGCTATAGAAATTCTGATAAATACCTACTGCTTTTGACGGATGTATTGTAGAGACGTCACCTCTGTCGTTAGTGAATTATTTGTTTGTGTTTTATAACGAAAGCTTTTATACCCTTGCTATCCCACTCTTAATAAAGTGTGTTTTGTGGAACAGCTTCTCACAACTCATTTATTTGGGCGCCCTAGCACGGGATCCCCTACCCGAGAAATTGGGGTGGCGTAGTTTGTGTTTGTACACGGTCACAATTCGCTACATATCAATAAACTGTACTGCCTGGTAGAGCAGGCACTGATATCATGAATAGCCTGGCAGTGCATGTGGGACTGAAATGCATGTCTGCAGTCAGACCCTTCTGTTAGCAAAGTACAAACTTTTTTCACAAAACATTCACGTCTTCTTCACAAGAAAACTGTGACAGAAAGTATCTTTGCTCAACACAGACCATATTGTAGTGCCTACTTATGCAAGTAGGTAAGGCAAAGTAATTAATATTCATGAAAACAAATTAAATATATGTCAAGAAAACATCAAATAATGATGTTTATGGCCTTTAAAATACACATGCTTAACATTTAAAACTAGCTGACTAGCTGTTTAACATTACAACACCAGGGGATGTTCTAATAGCAGGACCAATGCACACACATTTTTGCCATTAAAAATGGTATAAGTACGGGCCAGATTCTTTTTTATGACAGAGTACATCTTAGCGTCCTATTATTGAAGCAACCAAATATAAAGAATAATTGACTGGCATCTCAACTGGAGTTTTTCTACCATACTTAATTTTAAACCTTTTTTAGCAGATTACAAATAAAGAAGCACAAATTCACAAGAATTGCTGTTAGAGTTAATATTTTTTATAATGCGGTGCAGAGTCAATACTTATTTTAATACTGTTATAAAGCTTTGATTTATAAAAGATTTGCAGAACCCTCAATTCTCTGAAATGCTTTACATTTCTTTGTTTTACATCCCAAAGTACCTCCTCTCTTCTAAAAGCCAGCTTATTTACTTGCCTTTTCATCTTGATGTAGGAAGCAAATAAAGAGACAATGATAAACAACAGAATATAAACTTCAGTTCTGTTTTAAGTCATGTTCACGA
This sequence comes from Parotocinclus maculicauda, assembly GCA_034780255.1. Taxonomy (NCBI): domain Eukaryota; kingdom Metazoa; phylum Chordata; class Actinopteri; order Siluriformes; family Loricariidae; genus Parotocinclus; species Parotocinclus maculicauda. The sequence goes on from JAUZSU010003413.1 coordinate 8,887, forward strand.
CCCACACTCCTGTGACCATCTCCATTCAATTTTCTCTCTAGTTTTGTCCCTTGTTACGACCCCTGATTTGGTAGGGGATGAAATACGGGGTGGTAACAACAGTTAGCTTTGGGTGTACTAGTGAGGAGGAGAAAAAAATACTCGGAGACAAAAACAAGTGGCCATTTTAAAGGGTTTAGTGAATACTACCAGTGCAACTGGTGGTTTCAAATGGTAACTAATATATAAGTACAAACACACGACACGTTCAACTATATACAGAGTTTTGTGGCGAAAACAGAAAGTGCATACAGGGCTTGGACTATAGGTGGTGCTGAAAACAAAGAAAACAATAGAACCAAACAGTTCTTCCCTGCTCTGCACACCAAAATTCTAACCCCTGACAAAAAGAACACAAACAAAAAAAAATCATTAACTACACTAAGCCTGCCCTGACCAAACCGAATACATGGGGTGGCATCCACCCCTTACCTAATGTAAATAGACAAAGGAACAGTCCTACGTGTTGTTAAGTGTATGGGCGCCCTTCCTTACCTGTCCAGACCCCTCCTTTTTAATACAGCTTGACGTCAGGGTCGAAAACCCAAAGCGCAACACAGCTGGCCAAACAGCTGCCCAAGCGGCCGTACCGCACACACAGACCACAATGTTGTAACGAAACCGGTAACGCCAAAGATTTACAAAGATCTATTCCAAACTAAGACCGACAGGCCCACTGCGTTTTTCTCTCCTCGTCACGCCACGCCGACTCCAACGCCAAACTCGATGAGACAGCGCACCGCCATAAAATACTCTCTCCGCTGCGTCTATAGTGACGCCATCAATCCGCCCAGCCCACCTGAGCGTCGCTCTCTGATCTTTCTGGCGACAGTTCTCCAGGTGACTCACGCATGCAAAAAGAAATATCACACAAAAAGTACCAATCAGTAACAATCATATCATTTGTAAATATGAAAATTATGACTGTCTAAGGCGGTGCCCGTAACACAAATAACAGATCAATTGCACTGAACAGGCCTTTTTTTCTTATTTATCATTATTTCTTCATGCTTTGATGCAGTGGCATAGGTTTCCTGTCAAATTTAAACTGCTCACACCATCCAACCTAATGCATTAAATGAGTAGTGTCTTATGATAAGTAAATCATGCTACACAATAAATATAACAAACATCATAACTTGAATATGTATACAGTATATACCATGAGATATATATTTACCATGAATATATGTAAAATGTAAATTATATTATAGCCCGCAGTGTCTGTTCGAACAAGAGCTAAGTGTTTAGTCTTCGGACCATATGTGGGTTTTGTTTCTACTTACTACCATTTTGGAACTACAAACATTTTCATGAATCTGGACATTTGAAAAACTCTTTTATGAACGATTTATACAAAAATCTGTTCTTCTCACATTTTGTGAAAAAGGGCTTCTATGTCTACTGATAACAAATTGGACACACAAAATTTCACACTTTATAAAATCAATTATATAATTTAATATCATTATAAAATCAAATATCAAAGCTAATACATAGTTTTGAAGTAGCTATTGCACAAAATATGTGTTTCATGCAAAAAACATTGTGTCCAATCAAGAGAGCAATACGTTTGTAAATTTCAAATTTTTAAGGAGAAATGTTCTGCTTTTGGATGCTCTGGGATAGTTATGATCATGGTTATCATGCTGTAAACACCAGCAGTAGTCTGCCATTATGTTTGTGTTCCATCTACCTTGATACCTGTGTTTCATGGTCTTGATGTCTTAGTGGAAGCATTCTCCAAGTTATTCACTCACAGCTCCAAGACTTGAGTATGAGTAGTTCAGGGGATTATCAAGGAAATGGCATTTGACATTTATGTTTGCTCCAAGTCATTGTAATCAACAAATTTTGAAATAAAATGTTATAGTTGTTGGCCCTGAAGTTGCCACGAATGTCTAATCATGTCTGAAAAAGCAGACCAGGCAGACACTTAGACATGATCTTTGGTACCTTTACATATGAAGGACTAAAACAGGCTGAATGCTTAACTAAACAAATAAGTCTTGAGCATCGACACTGTGTATGAGTCCCGAACCTTTATTGGAAGACAGTTCCATAATTTGGGGGCTTTGTAGGAGAAAGCTCTGCCTCCCATTGTAACTTATTCTAGAAACTTCTAGGCAACCTGTACCACTTTTGGGTGTTGGAAGACGAAAAATAGGCACAAATGTAAAATAATATATCAGGATCATTCCAGCACATTACATATTCAACAAAACAAATCAACAGAGTAAAATTTTCTGCAACTCTCAAGCCTCTTGAATGACTGCATGCTGTTGTTGGTTTTGACACTGCTTATATAGCCATTAAAATGCAGACATTAGCAGTTTTAACTGTTTAATACCCAATCCTGTTAGTTGTATCAATTGCATATTCATCATTTCTTTTTGCATATTCAGCTTGTCGTTCTGCACAGTCATTATCTTTTTGAGTATTCAGCACGTATCAATAATAATGTTACGTTTAGGGCTGCAACAACGAATCGATAAAATCGATAAAAATCGATTATTAAAAGTGTTGGCAACGAATTCAATTATCG
>JAUZSU010003424.1:0-11470 GCA_034780255.1 Parotocinclus maculicauda
CTGGGAGTCTTTTGGGGTTTTTTTTTTGCAAACTCTATGCAGGCTTTCATATGTCTTGCACTGAGGAGAGGGTTCTGTCAAGCCCCAACTGGTGGAGGGCTGCAGTGATAGTTGACTTTGTGGAACTTTCTCCCTACTGCATCTCTGGAGCTCAGCCAGATCGATCTTTGGGTTCTTCTTTATCTCTCTCACCAAGGCTCTTCTACCACGACTGCTCAGTTTGGCTGGACGGCCAGGTCTAGGAAGAGTTCTGGAGGCCACTGTGTTCTTAGGAACCTTGAGTGCTGCAGAATTTTGCCACAATTCTGTCTCTGAGCTCCTTGGGCAGTCCCTTTGACCTCATGATTCTCATTTGCATTGACATGAGCTGTGAGGTTTTATATAGACAGGTGTGTTCCTTTCCTAATCAAGTCCAATCAGTTCAATTAAACGCAGGTGGACTTCAGTGAAGGAGTAGAACCATCTCAAAAAGGATAATTAGAAATGGACAGCTTGTGAGTTAAATATGAGTGTTTTTTCTGTCAAGATGGGATGCTGAGTGTACATTAATGAAAAATAAAATGAACTTTTTTGCAAAATGTCTGCAATGAAACAAATAATGAAAAATGTAAAGGGGTCTGAATACGGTTCTTTCCATACCCACTGTATACTAAAATATACTAAATACCACTAAAATATGTTGATTATAAATCACAGTATATATAAATATTTTAGTGTATGACCTTATAACAGTCTTTTTTCAGAATGTTGACAATGAAAAAGCCACCAAGCCACTTTAGCATGGGCTAATACAAACAAGCTATACATATGTGAATACTTTATTGTTTGAGACTATACTGCTAGGGTGTTAGGCTTCCAGTGTTCCAGTCCACTGATATCACTGTAGTGTATATATCAGTATATATCAGAACTTTCAACATTCATACATTGCATAAATCGCTTTGTTAACTGCATTTTTCTCACCTGACCACATGAGGCACCTCTACAAGCACAATAACCAAACTGGTCTCCCTGCCTAGATACCATATATACAACCTCTGACAAAAATTTAAGGAATCACCACTCTTAAAGGAAGATCTTTTTTTTATTTTGTAATTTTGTACAAAAATGTTCATTACAGAGACGTGCCACAATCCTTTTTTTTTATTTTTATTTCAACCGTTTGGCCTTAAGAAAACAATAAAAAGAAATAAATCAGTAGAATTGTTGTAGTCAGTCACAATTGTGTTTTTGGATCAAATAGAGGAAAAAAATCAGAAATTGGAATTTGGAAAATTTGGAATATTATGGAATCACTCTGCAATTTGCAATTCCAAAACAAACACCTGCATCAGATTAAATATGCTAATTAGTTGTCAGTTAAAAATAAGCGTGCTTATACCTTGGAGAGCTGTTTCAAAAAATGGATTGACATGAATCACGAACACCATGAGAGATGTTAAAGCATACAGGTAGACCAAGGAAAATATCAACTTAAAGCAATATGGGGTAAAAACAGAAAATGCACAATAAAACAAATAAGAAACAAGTGGATGTAAATGGGAGTCAATGTCTGTAATAGAATTGTAAGAAATCACCTAAAAGAAATGGAATTTACATAAAGAAAAGCCAAATGAAAGCCATCATTAACACAAAAATAGAACAAGGTTACAGTGGGCTAAAGTAAAGCAATCATGGACTGTGGATCACTGAATTAAAGTAATTTTCAGTGATGAACCGCAAATCTGCATTAGGCAAGGTGTTGATGCTGTAACATTTGTTTGATGCCAGTACAATGAAATTTCTAAAGATGACTGCCTGAACATGAAAGAAAACAAAATTCCACAGTCATTGATTATATGGAGCTGCATGTCAGGTAAAGTCACAAATGACAGTCATTACATCAGTCCCACCATGCCTGGGTCCCACCAGAGTGTAGTAACTCCTTCCATCATTTAGTTATTAGGAGACGATGTGCCTCCAATAATTTACCACTGAGGACTCATTAACTTAAATCTATTTTGTTATCTGTTTTGAATTTTATCACTAATAAAAATTGTATTATAAATTTAAATTATTTACTTAATTTTACTATTATTTATTACAACTTATTATTAATTATTCAATTAACATCTAGGCCACTCAAGGAGGATTGGTCCCTTTTTGAGTTTTGGTCCTCCCAAGGTTTCCTCCTTCTTTATTCAGGGAGTTTTTTCTTGCCAATGTGGGATAGGCCTTATAAGACAATATAATATTGTAAAGCTGACAATATAATATTACAATGCTCCATTGTAAAAAAGCGCTATATAAATAAATTTGAGTTTGACTTTGACATCCATAATAAATTTCAAGGTTGACATTGAAATTTTGGACTCTTTTCTTATTCCATCATCTGAAAGGATGTTTGGTGATGATGACTTCATTTTTCAAGATGCCATAGGGCAAAGGACGTGAAACCTTTCCTTCAAGAAAGACATATAATGTCGAAGGCATGACCTGCAAATAGTCCAGATCTCAATCCAGTTTTAAAATCTCTGGTGGAAATTGAAGAAAATGGTCAATGACAAAGTTCCAACCTGCAAAGCTGATCTGGCAACAGCAATAACAGACAGTTGGAGATGGATTGATGAAGGATACTGTTTGTCATTAGTTACAAGTACAAATCTCAGAGAATGCAAGCTGTTATAAAAGCCAGAGGTGGTGCAACAAAGTACTAATGGTGCAGTGTTTTTATCATGATTTTATAATATTTTCTTCAGAATTTAGTGATTCCATATGTTTTTTACTCTACTTCATCTAAAAACTAAATTGTGACTGACTACAGAAATTATATTTGTTTCTTATTTCTTTGTTTATTTATGCCAGATTGTTGGAATTTTGAATAAAAAAAGTTTTGTGGCATGACTCTATCATTAACTTTTTCTAAAAAAAAAAAACTAAACAATTGAAAGATCTTCCTCCAAAAGTGGTGATTCCATAATTTATGCCAGGGGTTGTAGCACTATTAGCCTATAGGCAACATAACTGTAAATGATTTATATGCTTCTTTGTATAATTTTGCTCATTACTAAACAACGGCAACTCTGGTATGATACCCTTTTAAATAAATGAAGTCAAAGTTATTCAAATGAAAAAGGTATAATTCTGCAGTTAACACACAGGCAGGCAGGATGAACGCTGACATAACTGAATGTATGTCGGGTTTGACCCTTCCTCTTTAAGACCTCTGCAGTTTGCCTCTGCATTTTGGGTCAGTTTCTGGGCAAAATCTTGAATGATGGCAACCCATTTTTGCCTAATCAGTGCTTGGAGTTGATCACAGTGTTTTTGTTTGTCCACTTTCTTTTGGAAGATTGATTGTTTTGTTCACCAAGCCACTTGGTTATCACTTTTGTCTTGTGACATGGTCTTCCATCATGCTGGTAAAAGCATTGGTTATCTCCAAATTGCTCCTCGATCATTGGAAAAGTTGTTCTTGGAGGATGTTTTGATACCATTCCATATTTATGGCAGTGTTCTTAGGCAAAAATTGTATCTAACATGAATGGCCTCAAAATGCTTCACTTTTGGCATGACACAGGACTCATGCTAGGACCCGGGGCTCACCTTTTTAATACATTTTCCATATGTGCCAAACAATCTGAAGGGGTCTTCACCAGAGAAAATAACTTTTACCCCATTCATATGCAGTCCAATATTTTTATCTGCTGCCCTTCTTGACACCAAGCCATCCTCCAAAAGCCTGTCTCACTGTGCATTAAGATGCTTTTACACCTGCCCTCTGCCAAGCTCTAAACTCTCTATGAAGTTCTTGATGATTCGATTAATGGTCGGGGTGCTATGATGCAATGCAATAATGACTGGAGGTAACCATGGTTAAAATAAGAAAGAAGCAAACAATCTTCTCTTCTAATCAGCATGAAAGAGTGATATCAGCTGTCTTGTCCTTATTAACTTCCTGAGCTATTAAGATCATCACTGAAATGATGTTAGCAAGCCATTTTGTACAGTGGCTGAAATTCATTAAAAAAATTTTATCTTTGTGATGAGGTCATTTTCATGGCATTTAACTAATTAACAATCAATTGCATTTCATCTGATCACGCTTTACAATCTAGAGTTTGGCACAAGCTGCCACCATAAAAACTAATGCAGCAAACTTTGTGAAAACCAGAATTTGTGCCATTCTCAAAACTTTTGGACATGCCTGTACATTAACCAAATTGGGATTTTCCCATATGAGACAATTGATATTGGGGTTCTGTTGTATAAATACTTATTATCTTAACATTTTCTGAAATAAAGTATGTTTACATAACCAGGTTTGACTGTGTGTTAAAAAATCAGCTAAATTAAAAATTGAGACTAGCTCTTGAATTAGCTAAAACAAGTACAGTAAACTCAAATGCATTTGGTAATTACCTAGCTAACTAGCCAATGCGGTAACTAGCTGATTGGCTAATTAGCTAGATACATAAAAATCTAATGTGCATGTAACAAATACGTTGTGTTTTACCGCACCCTTATTTATTATTAAACAGCATCTTTTGCTATTTCATCATGCACTTGCTGCTGTTTTTGTTACTTACCTAATGAACTATAAGCTATTCATATTCTGAAACCGCTTCCCCCTTGTTAATATCCCCTCACCATTTTGTAAACAGTGTTGGAATGTAGACAGTAAAACTGAGACATGACTCCATACTAACCATAAGACATTTTAAACTCGCTTACAGACAAATGAACATGTAGATTGCTCTATAAAACTTTGGGTCATTTAAAAATTATACATTTATAAATATACCATATTTAATTTTTCCTTATATTTTAAACATTTTAGTACAAAAAGTCACTCTTTGGAATTTCTTCTAAACCATCTGATGCTTCAGTCTTTTAGTGAAAATCAGATGACATCTGCATAGCTTCACTCATAATATGTCCCGAATTGCACAGTCACCCAAAAACGAAAATAAAAGAAAATCAAGAAAGGACTTCTCAGACCAATTGTAAGATTCTGTTTTCACATTTTAACCCTGCTTCTGGATTGTGAGGGCTCTAGCACATGCCCCTGAAAAACACAGAAAATGGGCATAAAAATGCTCTGGAGGGGACATCATTCAATCACAGGGCTAAGTGATAATTCAATCCTATTGTCTACATGTGATACTCAACCTGAAAAGAAGGAACTGCTGGGACGCAAACCATGGCCCAAGCAGTGGTGGGTTTTTAAATGAACAGCATAAATAATTAAATAATATATGCAGTGTTGCTTGAAATTTTATTAACCCTGTAGAATTTTCTATATTTCTGCATAAATATGACATAAAATATCATCAATATACAAAAGCATAGAACAAAGACCCTAATTAAACAACAAAACATACTTAAACTACATTATAATTTTTTTAGGAAAGTTGATCTACCATTACATATCTGTGAGTGGCAAAAGTATGTGAATGTTAGCTTTCAGTATTGTGCAGCAATAACTTCCTGTTGTTTTGCAGATCGGCTTGAAGGAATTTTAACCCATTCGTCCATACATAACAACATCAACTTTGGGAGGTTGGCAGGTTTCCTCACATTAACTTCCCACTTCAGGTCCATTAACATAATTTCCTTTTTTTAAGGTCAGGACTTAACATTCCTAAAGAATAACGATTTTTTAAAAACATTTTTGACAGAACAACTTGCTTGCTTGCCTGTATTGTTGCATAAACCAATTTGGTTACTGACAAATGTCCTAATATCTTTCTATATCAATATAATTCACAGGTATAATGTTCTATGAGGTGAAACACAATGTTTGCTTTCTACAGACATGGCGTGCCTCAGTTAAACCAAAATGTTATTGCCTGGTTTCACCTGCCCATAGAACATTTTCCAATACTTCTGGTTTATTTATGTGATCTTTGGCAAAGTGCAAATGGGAAGCAATTTTCAGTGGGCATTGGGTAGTGGCAGTGGTTGCTTACTTTTGCGACTCACAGATTTTCTTGAATAAAGAAAATATAAAGTGGAATGTTTTGCCTCATTTGATTAATTAGGTTCTCTAAATATAATTTTAAAACTTGTGAAACTGATGTTTTAGGCCATATTTATGCAGAAATATAGAACATTCTAAAGCAGTCACAAACTTTCAAGCACCACTGTAGCGTTCTTAATGGTATAGTTCACAAGCAGCACTTCAAATGGTCCTAAACTCACCATAGGCTGGACTATGGTATGTATATAGTTCACAAGAAATTTTAGTTATACACACCAACAATTCAGCTCTTACAGCCTTGAGGATCAATCTGCTTACAATATTTTAATATTTAGATCAAGGCTGTTTACAAGGGATGGATTTGCAAAGTTTTCCACTACAGAATGGACATTTTAACTTATTTAATTAATTTATCTTGATAATCAATTATTTCACCATTCCTTGCAAGTAGGTTTACATTTATTTCCTGCCATATGCCATTTCATGCTATGGATTAGCTATTCACCTAATGATGATTGTGTTATTTTTATAATTGCTGGTATACAGCTGACTATTAAGGCCTCTGTGTCCCTATACTTGTGAATGAACATAAGTGTCTTTATAGATCCAGCAATATCTTAAACTAGTATACAAACTACAACCAGCAGCCAGATTTCAAGTTAGTGTGAATCCTGCATCCTGAGGTAAAAGCCAAAAGAATACTTCAGTTTATCGAAGCTATGTCTGAAACATATATTGAAACCCATTGGCAGTGGGGTGAAGAGAGATGTAGCTGAGTCACTAGAGAGGATCATGGCCTCTAATATGAAATAAATCATGCACATATCACCCTAAATCTGTGTTTGAAGCTGTATAATAGCTAATAACTTTCTCTATATATGCTTCCTGTATTCCCACTTTTGGTCCCTTGTCTAAAATGATCTGATGGAGTGGAGTAGTAAGGACAGATAAAGTGCAAAAATAGCTCCACACCTTTAAAAGATTTTGTTATTCTGGGATTCTTAACCTTTGACTATGTCACCAATTAAGGTTCCTGTCATTGCTTTTCACTAACTCTTTAGTTATCTCACTGTCTTGGTCACTCTCCAAAACAGACTTAGTTCTTCTTGAAAAATGAGAAGAGGCGCTTGTCACCATCAGGGAGATGTGGTGCTCGCCTGGAAGAGGCTCCTGAGGAGTCACAAGTACCCGTGTTGGCTCCAGAGAAAGAGTATGAAGAGTCTCTCCACTCCTCCTGGTACTTATCAATCAATTGCTGATTTATCACTCTGACCATATCATCCTGAGAGAGAAAATGACAGAGACAAATCATTTATGGTAACTCTATCAGTTTTACCAGTGTACTTAAAGAAAGAAGGAATCATTTCATTTACATTTTAACCCCACTTTTCTCCCACAGAGAACACAGGGCAAAAATGTAAGCATTTCACAGATTTGACAAAAGTTAACATAAGGCTGATAACACACATGACCTGACCAGAAGGCACCACTGGGACTCAAACCTGGGTCTCTGAACCACCCAAGAACCCAACAGAAAAGATAAATAAAAAGGTATAGGAAAAGTAACAATGGAGAGAGAGAGAGAACTGTTTTACACAATGAAATAGATACTATTTTAATACTGGAACAAAAACAATGGACTTATAACATGTTAAACTGCAAAGTCTTATTTTGCATATTTTTATGGGTCAAGGGCATATGTAAGCTCACCTCTAAGGCAGGAAGGGACTACCACAGAGGGAGGGGGTTTGTACAAAAGCTGAGAAAGGCCACTAGATCAGAAACCACAAGAGCCACACAGTAAACAGCCCTGAGGAGGCAAACTGCAGTCAGAGAAAGAGAGAGAAAGAGAGATATACAGGGAAGGATATACACACAACGGAAAGGTAAAATAAGAAAACGTTCGGAAAACATCATAATACAGAAATAATCGAATAGAAAAAAGGAACCGCACATTAGTGCAGTAAAGCTTAATAACTAATTAGCTGAAGGGAAAGGAATCATGGGACAGAAATGGGAAAACAGTGCCTATCGATTTGGAAATAGTCACTATTTTGTCTTACAGCCTAGAATCAGAACAAAATCAATATATTTTTCCAACTTTATTTAAACGTTATACAAGTAATGATAAGGAAACAGTTTTGAAAAGTAATTGAAAAACTAAGATAACAGGGTTGGAAAAGTGATCAGCTTCTTGATGCAGTACTATCTGAACAATCATCTGCTTTAAATAAAGCCATCAATCTGTTTGGAGATGACCCTACCAGCTTTGCACACACACAGATTGGGGAAACTTTACACATTCTTTCTTGCACAATTAGTTTTAGGTTAGGACTCAGACTTGGCCACTAAAGGATATTCACCTTCCTAAATGCACTGTTTATTTTATTTTGTTTTGTTTAGGGTCGTTGTTGTACTGGAAGGTGAAGCTCCTGCTTATTGTCAGCTGTTTAGCAGAGGGTTGCATGTTTTCATCCGATTTTGAATATGCTTGGTAGCATCCATTTTCCCTTCAAGCCAGACTAAGTTCCTGCTGAGGAGAAACACCCCCATAACTTAGTATCAGCACCACCATGCTTCACAATATGTATGGTACATTTTGGTGGAGTGCTGTGTTTGGGTTTTCACCAAACATACTGTGTGGAGTTTAGTCCAGAATGTTCAATCTTGGTTTCATCTGACCATGAGACGTTTTGCCACATAGCACATAGAGTCTTCCAAGTGGTTTATTATTATTTTGATGTTTTGTTTGGCAAAGCAAAAATGACTAGCATGGCACTTTTTTATGAATGGCTTTCGACTGAAAGAACAGCCTGATTTTGGCAAGGTGTTGTAGTGATGCAGTACACTTATTGATAATGCTCTGAACGATACTCAGAGGTATAGTTAGAGTTATTAAAATCTTGTATTGTCCTCCTAACTTGTGTCTTTCCACAGCTTCTAACATGGAGCCCTTTTGAAAGCACCCTTCCAACCACTTAGAATTTGTGTGTTACCATGTACTACTCATAGTGGGATCTTCAAGCAGTAGCTGGTTTTATTCTCAAGCAATTAGATTTACTACAGTTAATCTCATATTTAAAATTGTTACTCCAAAGGGCTGATTACCTTTTCAGGAAATCATGTATTTGAATAGTTAAATTGGATAAAAAAAATTTTTTGTGTGATTATGGCTGCTATAATGTATAAATAAACTACAAAAGCCACAACTTATAGTCTAACTATAAAAAAGGATTTATATTCATTCTTATGGCATAATGTGACAAAAGTCAAAAGAGTTCAATAGGGTTTGCTGAATTTTTATAGGCACTGCACATATATCTTTATGGAATTATAAAGTAACCCAGACATAAGAATTTATTAGTAATATATTTGTAAGTGTTTTTTGAAGTTTTAGCCAACATGTACAATAATATTGTGCAATGGAATGTATAGGTGCTTTTGATTTAAAATTACTCATGCCACGCCTTGTCATATGAACACACACACACACACACGCACATTGGCCACTTTGTTAGGTACATAGCTTCAGCTGCTCGTTAATGCAGTCAGCGAACTCGGACACAGTCAAGACCTGCTGAAGTTCAAACTGAGAATCATGAAAGGTGATTTCATTGTCTATGACCGTGCCATGGTTGTTTGTTCTAAACCGCTTGGTAAGAATATTTCATAAACTACTGATCTTTTGGGATTTTCAATCACAGCCATATCTAGGGTTTATAGAGAATGGTCTGAAAAAGACAAAATATCCAGTGAGCAAGAGTTACCTAGGTGAAAACGCCTTGTCAAAGGTCAGAGGAGAATGACCAGACTGGTTCAACCTGATAGAAAGGCAAAAGTAACTAAAATAGCCACTAGTTACAACTACTAGTTACAGTATGCAGAACAGCCTTTCTGAACAAACAGCATGTCAAACCATAAAGCAGATGAGCTACAGCAGCAGACGACGACACCAGTATAAGTACTGACCATGTTTATCATATTGTGACTGCTACTGTTATCATGTCAATATGGACCAAAATCTCTGCCTAATGTTTTCAGCAACTTACTGAATCTGTGCCATCCCAGTACTAGCAAGGTGTACCTATTAAAGTGGCCAGTGAGCATAAGGTTGTATATTCAAAACAGAAAGTTATTTGAGATTTAGCAATTAAAAAAAAGAGCTGTCTTGCTTACAGTATTAAGCAAACATATTGGAACCCCTGGTTAATTTATGTTTTGCTGATTTTACATTGGAGAAAATAAGTATTTAATACACCGGCGATTTTTATTGATTGATTGATTGATTGCCGAGTTTCAGCTCCCTCCAAAGATGTTATATTGGATTCAGGTATGGAGACTGGCTAGGCCACTCTAATACCTTGAAATGCTTCTCACGGAACCACTCCTTAGTTGCTCTGGCTGTGTGTTTCGGGTCATTGTCATGCTGGAAGACCCAGCCACAACCCATCTGCAATGCTCTTACTGTTTGCTGGTAAAAATCTTGCGATACATGACCCCATCCAACCTCCCTTCAATACAAAGCACCCCCAAAGTATGGTGTTTACACCCCTTCACAGTTTTGAGGGTGTTTTTGAGGTTGTTCTCATTCTTATTCCTCCAAACATGCTGAGTGGAGTTCATACCAAGCTTTATTTTGGTCTCATCTGACCACATGACCTTCTCCCATACCTTGGATCATCCAGACGGCAAACTTCAACTGGGCCTGGACGTTTGCTGGCGTAAGCAGTGGGACCTTGCATTTCCTGCAGGATTGTAATCCATGACGTTGTAGTGTTTTACTAACAGTCATCTTTGAGAATGTAGTTCCAGATCTCTTCAGGTCATTGCCCAGGTCCTTCATTATTTTAAAATCATACAATGTGACTATCTGTATTATTTTTTTGATTATATATCTCACAGTTAAAGTATATCTTCAATAAATATTACAGACCTCTTCATTCTTTGTAGGAAAGAAAATTAGCAAAATCGGCAGTGTATCAAATACACTTATTTAAACACTTATTTTTATATACACATTTATTTTCTTTACTGTATAAACTACAGTATATTTACAAAGTCTTTACAGGTACAATTAGATATAAACTATAAACTATATATAAAATATAAACCCTTAACTAATTTAAGAACATTGAACTATTTCAGTATATAGGCATGTTTTTTGATGCACTTTACTGACTCACCTGCCAGGCTTCTAGCTGTTGAGAAAGATTAAGCTTTTGTTGAATTGCCTCCAACAGCTGGCTGTTCAGAGACATGATGTCCATTTTACACTTTGCCAGTTCCATTTCCACTGCTTTTTTCCTGACATAGACAGGGAAAAATTTCGCACCCATTACAGCTTACAGCAAATAATAATACAAACCAGATTCCAAAAAAGTTGGGACACTAAACAAATTGTGAATAAAAACTGAATGCAATGATGTGGAGTTGCCAACATCTAATATTTTATTCAGAATAGAACACAAATCACAGATCAAAAGTTTAAACTGAGAGAATGTATCATTT
>JAUZSU010003435.1:0-11470 GCA_034780255.1 Parotocinclus maculicauda
CACTACAGTAGTGTATTTACTCAGCGGATGAATACTCACCAAAAACAAAAAGTAAGACTAGAGCATCGGCCGCCTGAGTTGCTACTTGCCGACATGACAAGTTTTTGTCTGCGGTGTTGTGTTCACTGTTTGTGAAAGTTTCATTATCTGAATTCATTTAAGTCCTACGATGCCACCCAAACGTTCTGCAAGTTCTACAGCTAAAATACTAATAGAAATACTTTAATAAATATAGCGTCCCTACTTCGCGGGTTTTCGTTTATCACGTGTGGTCCTGGAACGTAATCCCAATGATAAACGAGGGAACACTGTAAACTCATATATGAAACTAATTTCAATGCCAAATTCAAACCAACTGTGTCTGTCTGTTTCTCAGGTTGCTGAGTGCCCTTCTTGCTCTTCTTGTATCCACCCTCATCATTTCCCTGGTCTTTGCTCTAATTCCTCTCTGCTACACTGTACTGTTATTAGCTGTGGCTATGGCCCTTTCGGGGCTGGCAATGGGCATTATTGATACAATAGCTAACATTCAGCTGGTGGCTCTTTATCAGAAGGACTCTGCAATCTTCCTGCAGGTAAGAGCATACCCTCATATCTACTGTCGGGTATTGAAATAATCTAATGATCCGATTAAGATGAATTATTGGAAAATACAAATATGAGTAAGACATCTTTCAGTAATAACCTGGTAACACATTTACCTGAATTGGAGTAATCAGTGGTATTGTGAGTATTAGACCTCTAGGTACTAGTAGCCCTGTCTAGGGTTGCCTCCTCACTATCCTGAATTGGAAGAAGTGGGTATGATGATGACAAAGAGGATATTTTACATGGTACACACAATTTTTGGTGTCTCAAACATCTTTCTGTGATTCCCCAGGCATTGCACTTCTTTATTGGTTTTGGTGCTCTGGTGAGCCCTTTGATTGCCGACCCATTTCTATCAGAGCACTGTCAGGGTCTGAACAGCACAGAGGATCAGGAGGTGATGATACACCACTTTAGACGCAGTCTGGATGCAGGACTAAACTACACTCAGCATTCTGGAGCAGACCTGAAGCAATCAAATGTGTCCTTCGCCTTTTGGATCATGGCTCTGATTAATGTAAGATTCTCCACCTTCACCAATTCTTGCTAAAAATATAAAGTTTTAGGGGATTTCGAGTTGTATATATACTGTATATATTGTAATTTACAAAGGAATATATATATATTTCTTAAATCATTAAATCTAAATTAGATTTTGAGTCTATTTGTAGTATTTGTTGTTATTTTTAGATCTTTGACTTGAATATCAGAGGAAACAAAATGTGCTTTAAAGAAATCACACCCCCTGTGACTTCTTTCCTAGCTGCCAGTACCCATTGCAGTATTCATGCTGATATACCATGAAAAACTGATCCCATGTTGCCTGAATGACCGTCCACATCTACCAGACAAAGATGAGCTGGCCTTAAAGCCACCAGTGTGTACAGAGACACAACAACATGAACCTGGAGGTACAGATGAGAAACAAAATGTTTTACATATCCTATAGCTTTGAAACTGTTAATAAGAATTAATTCCTCTTTTCTAGAACACGGAGGCCTTTCCAGCTGCTGTCTGAATGGTGAACTGCACAAGTTTCCTCTGTCGTTCTTTGGTGTCCATATACTAGGTGGAATGGTCCTCTTCGTGACTGATGGCATTGTGGTACTCAGTAGTATTTCAGCATTTTCAATAGTCCAGATGTATCATCGCAGATCATAAAATGGTGCTCTTGGTTGTAGGGGGCCTATGCTGGTTTTGCATACACATATGGTGTATCACCTCCACTTTCACTGCATGCTAAAACAGCTGGTTACCTGCCCTGCATCTTCTGGGCTTCCATCACTGGAGGAAGGCTGATGTCTATTCCACTCACCTATCGCCTCAGACCTGTGTACCTGCTTATGATTAGCCTGGTAAATATCTATGGTTCTGCATTTTTAATACATACAGTACTGCACGTCTTAGGCCATTAGATTTGTTATTGTTAAAATAGAATAATGCCCATGTATAACATGTTGTTGGTTGTTGTACATGGTCTGAAAACTGGACACAAACATTTCAGGCTGGGTTTCATCACCCCATAATAAACTTTTTCACTGATATTTAATCCAATCTTTGTGAGGTTTAGCATATCTTGTTCCCCTTCTTAAAAGGGTGGTTTCTTGGCTGCTACCCTTTCAATAGACCTTTTCTGATCAAACCTCTTCAGACTGTAGAACGGCCATTTTGGCATCCCAAAAAGCTGCCAGCAGATGCTGCTATTGGGGAGCTTATATAAAGGTTGTTTCTGGTTTTGTTTTCAGTTTTTAATACTGTATACAAATTTCCTGTATATTCTGGTGCTATTAAAGTTTATTAGAGATACTGAGGAAGAAATATAAATGGTGTGCTAAAACTGTGGTATATCTAATCTAATGGTGGCTTTTTTATAGTATACTGTACACATGTAGCTATTAATAAACATTCATTATATGACTGTGTTGTTTAGGCTGGTGTGATAGTCACAGTGCTGCTTCTTCTGATCTTCTACACAAGTAGCATGTTCCTGTTTGTAGGGACAGGTTTACTTGGCTTGTTCCTCAGCAGCATTTTCCCGTGCATGCTTGCCTACACTGAAGACATTCTTGACTACCAAGGTAGGGCGCACACACACACACACACACACACACACACACCACATAAACAGCTTATTTTCTGGCTGGAATTAGTGCTTTACTTGCCTAGGTATCAGGACACCTCCAATTCAAATGTGAATTCAATATCAATGCCTCTCATAGCCTCCTATTGGTGCGTTCAAATGATGTTGTGATTACAAGGTGATTGCCTACTAACTGCTCACTCATGTTATTTACCACATTGAAAGTCTGGTCATTCAGAGAGCAACACATTATCAGCAGTGATCCATTACTTATATTTCTCAAATTGTGTGATACATGGACTTTTTAGTTAGTGCTTGTTGCTACGTATACTTACATGATAATTTATGTCACACAGAGTCTATTCCTAGTGATCTATCAACATATTTGCCAAAATGTTGACTTTTGTCTTGCTTTCCATTGTGGCTGTATTTATTGTTATGTACTATATCAAAGAGTCATTTATAACCTGCTAGCTAGTGAGCCTAAGCTAATAGCAAGTTTATGTAGCTATTAGGGGAACAGAAAGCTGATTTAGGTACAAGCTTTAGGATTTGGAAAGAAAACAACTAGACTAGTAACTAGATATCAAGTGTAAAGCTCAGGGAAGATAAAATAATGTGCAACGTTACTAGTTTGTATGCTAGAGTGACCATAAAAAGACGACACTACAGGGTTTTCACATATGACCTCTGTGCAGCAGGTTGTTTTCAGTTTCAATATATCATTTAATAAATTACACGAGCGATTCAACACTATAACAAAATAAGATTTGTGTAAGTGATTTAGGTAAACTGCAGGTTAATGTAAGTGTTTTAAGCATATTTAAGGTAGGCTCTGCTATATACAGTATAGACTACATCAAACTTTTTGGTTCTTGAGGCATTCAACTTATGCTGGCTTTATTGGAACATAGCCTGATTGTAAATAATGGAGCACCTGTATATTACTATTTAACTATTTTAATCCATATAATATCTTATACAATGTGGTTTTTCTGGGGGTCTGAAACAGATCCCTTTCTGAGACTAACTGATTCACCATTCTTCTCAATTCAGGTTTGCACATGCACATTATGGTCCTGCACCATTAGCAGATTTAATGAATAAATAACTTAGTATTAAATACAAAACAATAACAATGTAGAGGTTTTTCCACCTATTAGATAGCACTGTTTCCTTAATTGGTCAAATGACAAAGACTAAAATCAGTCGCTGTAAAATAAGAATCCTCCTGTAGTGCTTAGGTGAGGTTTCTTACTTATAGCAAGGTATCAAACATAGCTAAATACTGAACCTTACAGAAAACATGAATCTTCAAATTATGATCTACTGTGTCTATGCCTATAGTTTGCTATAGTCTCACAATTAATCTATGACTGTAACTACTTTATGACTACGACTGTAAATATAACTCCGTACATTTATAAAAAAGGTACTACACATGGCACATTTCTCATGGCGCAAAAGCTATAATTGAATTAAAGATTAACAGTAATTCACTATTAGTGCTTCTTACTCTGCTGAAATTGATGGCGAGTGGCATTAAATCAACACATTCAGGATGTTCATTTCAGGATGTGCCACTACAGTCTTGGTGACCTGTGCTGGGATGGGTGAAATGGTGCTCCAAGTGCTGGTTGGATCGGTAATATTTGATATTAGATTTGTTTTCTTCAGCATTTTCACATTTTCTCATAATTTAGAGACTAATTGAGCCTATTACTTTGGTCCAGATCATGCAGACAGAAGGCAGCTATAGTTTTCTGTTGTGCGGGATGATCACCGGCTGCATTGGGTTTGGTCTATTCTTCGGTCTTGTGCTTTGTCATCGCTTCCACAGAAAGTACCTTCGAGGTAAATATGTGACCTAATGCCACCTACAGACAAAAAACACCTTGTGATCAGTAGATTTACATTAATTTCTGTAATTGCAGTAATGTTGGCTACTGATCCTTCTACTTCTTGCAGTTAAGCATAATGTTTGCACACGATGCATGGTGCATTATCAATAATCAAACTTAAACTTAAATAAAGGTACCATTGTTGAATCCACTGCCCAAAAGTATTTTATATAATGAATTAGAATATATGAATGCTTGAATGTTCCAACCGTTGCCTTAAACCATCCACCGGCATCACTGTCACAGTGGAAAATAGTTGATCCCTCATCTGGCCTTTGCTACCTCAGGCTTGGCCAGTTGTGTCCTTGCAGTGCCAGACCAGCCCAGAAGCACCATGGAGAGACATGAAACCACTCTCTACACTTGTGGGCCAGCAAATTACTATATGCAGGTGGCATGGTGGCTCGGTGAATAGCACCACTACCCCACAGAAAGAAGGTCCTGGTTTCAATGCCAGAGTGGAGCGGCCTGGGTGGTTTCTGTGTCTGCATGTCCCCCTCATGTCTGTGTGGGTTTGCAGTCCAAAGACACGTGTGCTAGGTTAATTGATATATAGTTCTTTCAATGGTCATAAATTGTCCAAGCCATGAGGCAAAAAAGCCCAGAATCATAATGTTCACCAATATATAATTCTCTATTCATTTTACCCAATAAGTAATTGACCAAGTGAAATATTTTTGTTTATTTCGGTTCTTTCTATCTACTTTGATGACTTTTGGGACGTAGCAATCTCATGACATTTTAGGAGGTCATATTAATACATAAATACATTTTTGAAGGGTTCACAAACTTTTAAGCACCACTGTTTCATATTTTAGAACTTGCCTCCGGGCAAGCTAAGGTATTGCTGTACAATGCTGGGTCCTCCAAGTACACCATATTTGAACCTTTTCAACTAAAAAAGCAACAAACGAACAAAAAAAACTCAACTGCCCCAAATACATGTTTTTCACACTTCAGATCACACGTGAAGTGCAGATAAAGTCATAATGCTCCCTTCAGCATGATTTACAGAAGTTTGACATTCCCTCTCAAGATAAAAATTTTTTTATCTGTTCTCTTTGTTATACTCTTGAGTGCTCTTTACGTATTCTGTAATAAGAAAAAGTAACACACTGTGTTAATTTGTAATTTGTTTTGACCCTATTTTCTCCCAGTTTAGTTACTGCCAGCTATCTACTGTTATTTACTTATCTACTGACTGTATAACAAATAAACAAACAGCAAGGGCGTGACTGCTAGCAAATGCTATCTTTGAGATATGTCTGCTACACATCATTTTAAACTGTTGCTTAAGCAGTGTATGGCAGGAAAGCATTACCTGTCCTGTTTTGTATAAATAGAAGCTAGACACTTGAGATTGGCTAGTGCTACTAGACACATACGGTTTCCACTTGTTTGGGATTGCTACAATCTCCTGACAAAAGGGTAAACACACCACTCCAGCACCAAGAATACTTTTTGTGATAGCGCATATGTTTACAGTATCATTACTTACATTTACAGTTTTATGCACTTATTTCCTCCAACAGAAACGTTTAAAAAGACAGGCACAGTAGAGGATCCAGCTCCGACACCACTTCAAGTTCCAGAGGAGAAAATCAGGCAGAAAATAAATGGGGAACCCAAGGAGAAAACGGAGGGAAAAATCAAAGAGGAAATAGTGATCAAGGGAGCAACAAAGAAGAAAGCCAGTACAAAAACAGAGGGGGAATTCAAAGTGAAGGAAGATAATGAAACCAAGATGAAAACAGAGGATAGAGCAGAAGAGAAAACCAAGGAGAAACCTAAAATGAAACCAGAGGATGAACCAAAGACTAAATAGGAGGAGAAAACCAAGAAGACTCTAGAGGAGGATCCAAAGAATAAATCAGAGGAGAAAATTGTTAGAAATATAAATTGTAGAAAAAAAACCAAAGTGAAAACAGAAGAGCTTTTTCAAGGATAAACCAGGGGTGGAACAGTGAGGAGAATACTGATGCTTGTCAGTAGTATTGTGTATTGGGTATTGTGTAGTTAAATAAAACTAAGAAGATTGTGTATTTGTCATTATGTTCTGTGAAGTTCCCTGGTGGATCAGAGTAACATTGACACACACTTAATTGTACTAAGCATCACAGTTTCAGCAAACCAACTGGGCTAAATAAAAATGCTTTGTAACTGTATCTAGGATGCTTCAGAAAACTCACAGTAGAAGAGGTTGTTCCAAAATTGTGCATTTCCCCCGACCCTGACTAGGATTAAGTGAATTAAAAAAATAATAAATGCATTTATACATTTAACATCAGCATTTAACCTTTTATCGTTCCTGCTCTTGCTTTGTATGAAAGTTTCGTTATTCAGCCCTATTGATCCGATTAGATTGTATTTTGTATATTTTATGTTTGATTTGTTGTTTTATGGTGTAATTGTGAATTGTCGTGTTTAAATGTTGAAACCGATGTCTTGGCCAGGCTTCCCTTAGAAAAGAGATCATTGTGTCTCAACGGGACCGACCTGGTTAAATAAAGGCTAAATAAAAATAAATAAAAATAAATTTCAGTCCTTTAATGTTTTCCTTTGTAAATGGAGTCTATGTAAATTGTCACCTTGTTTAATAAGAAATTGCAGTTTTGTGTCAATTACAATGTTTCAAATGAATTCCAGTGGTGTATTGGCATGAGCGGGGGTCTCATATTATCTACATAAGGGGGGCACTGCAGTAAGAGGTTGGGAATCACTGCAGTAACCAGAAGCAGGAAATAAACCCAAAGCCCATCACTGAAACTGTATAGCACTAATAATTTATCTCCTTCACCCAATGTCCCTGCCACGAAATTTAATCTAATTTAATTCATTCACTCATTAATTTTCTAACTCTGTTTAGTGGGAGTTTAGTGGGCTGAGGATTGACAGTCCCTGTAAAGACTCTTGAGTGCTCATTACATTTTGTTCAGTGAGAACAAAGTAACACAATGCGTTGAATTTTGTTTTGTTTTGTTTGCTGGAGGGGCTGACTGCTCACCTGGTAAAGGTGAGTAAATCAAGTTATTAAAAAAAAACACTTTTAGAAAAATAAGAAAAAAACAGTCTTTAATTGAAATATATTTATCACAGCTCTGTTTGATGAGAAATGCTTTAATTATCATTTTAATTAATGATTTATGAATTAATTTAATTTAACCTAATTTAACTACAGACGGTTACTGGTGAGTGATTATTTTTAACAGCCATTCCCTAACTTGAAGGTCATCACAGCTTCTCTCATTGAAATGGTGTGTTCTTGTCTCTCCAATGTTGAAGAATTGTCACCAACCCATAAATAATGCATTATAACAGGACTTCATGGACTGCTTCTTACACACTTGAATCAAAAAACACTTACAAAAGGTGCATATCATAAATAGTACATACTATTTTATTTTCTGATTAATTTGACTTCTGTTAAAGGTTGGTTTAACCCTTTGAGGACCATGGGACCTGTTTATTCCATACATTTAAATGGACACCAAATGCGATTGAAACAACCTACGGTTCTGAAAGGGTTAAAGTGAAGTGTTGCAAAAAGAAAATGTGTTTGTTTAAGTGCTTTTTTCCTAACCCCTTTAAGACCGTAGGTTGTTTCAATCGCATTTGGTGTCCATTTAAAAGTACAGGACAAACTGGTGTCTGCAGAACCACCTCCAGATAAATGCAGGGAAGACCAAAGAACTGGTGGTGGATTTCTGCAGGTGCAGGCATCCCCCTGCATTAGTGAACATCCAGGGTATCAAGAGAGTGGACTCTTATAAGTACCTAAGTGTTCACCTAAACAACAAATTAAGAAGCAACATGCAACTATTTGTAGATACAATCTTTAGAGTTCTTGACTTTTATCATTTATATTGTATGTACTGTACTGTTTATTTACCTATTTTTTGTAAGTGCCTTGCTATCCCTTGCTGCTGTAACACGGTGAATTTCCCCACTGTAGTACTAATAAAGGATTATCTTATCTTATCTTAAATATGTCCCTTGGTCCTTTAATGGACAAGGAAAGCTTGCTACTGTTGTAGATATGTTATTGTACACGTTCCACAGAGGCCCACTGTAACTGTAATTCCATTTGCTGGATACTAAAAACCTATTTATTTAATCAGTTCCAATGTTATAATAGTAGGCGAAAAAAATACAAATTATGTTTTGAGATAGTTACACAAAAGATTCTCTTATAAAAGTTTAAATCTGTCTATGACTAATTTATAGTAACAAACGAACCCTAGCATGTTTATCAGGATGGAGAAAAAAACAGATATCTACATACCAACACAGATGCTAGGAGAACTCGTACAGTAACTCTGTTGTTCCAAAATTGTGTGTGTGGTTTACAGACCGACAAACGAATGAGGCATTTTTCTTTCAGTGAGCTGATACGTTTTACATTTACATTAACATTTATGGCATTTAGCAGACGCCCTTATCCAGAGCGACATACAAGTCATATAGTCTTACAATCCAAGCAATAGTGGGTTAAGGGCCTTGCTCAGGGACCCAGCTGTGGCAGAGGTGGGATTTGAACCCTGGACCTTCTGGTCCATAGTTCAGTACCTTAACCGCTAGGCCACCGTAGTCCCCAAGTTGTAAAGCCGTTTTTGTGAAGAGGGTCAATTTTGGGAAAATATACTGAAAGCAATGAACGCTGTTACATGATAAAAACTAAAGGCAATGCATCTAACTCGACTGTAAAGTTGATTTGTCACTTTGTTTTGTTCAAGACCTAGTTGCAGTTTGTATGAACCACAATGTTTCAAATAAATTCCAGGGGCAAGCAAAAGATGTATAAGTGTGTATCGGCATAAGAATGGGGCTCATATTCTTTCCTACAAAAGGGGTCGCTGCAGAAACCAAAAACAGGAATCAAACCCAGGGCCCATTACTGGAACTGTACAGCACTTACAACTGGACTCCTGTTATGACATTTAGATAATTCATTCTCTTAACCGCTTAAACCTGTTCAAGCTAACCGGAAAGCCGGCGCTGTCAGCACTGTAAATTGTATCAGTTGTTGCTCATTTTTATCACTAGAGGTCAGGCTTCATGCTTCATACCTAAAACCGCGGTGGTAGTCCAGTCTGTGATGATAGAGGAGCGTTGCAAACCGTTGGACGTTGGTAGTGATCAGTCCTTTGTGTGTAACTGGTGGAGGACAAACACAAGGAGACTGCTTATCACAATAACACATTTTCTGTGATCAGAAACACACAGCTGCAGATGTCTCGTTTTAACACAACATTATCCTGATCTTTCTGTTCTCTTCAGAGTACCCCTCCCCCGACTGACATTTAACAAGTGAGCCATACACACACACACAGGAATGGAGGATGAGGAGGATTGGGATTTAATAACTTCTGGTCACACCACATTTCTCATTTGGTTCCGCTGACATCCTTCTGGGCTTGTGCTTCTGTGTGAGACAGGTCACTATGTTACTGCAGTGTGAACTGGCCCATTGGGACTGGCTGTGTCTGATACAACACCGCTAGGCTAGACTGCTTGAGGGCGTTACCTGTAGCATCCGTTATCTGTCTGACAAGCTTTCCTAGATGAATTATAATGCAATAAAAGGACACTCAACCTAATCTCCATTGCACATGTACCACACAGGTATTTACAGCAAAATGAAATTACAACACATATCAGTCAGCATTAATGTTCGAAGTAACAAAAATGCTTTGGAGATGTTACTCATAATGGCTTTTGAACAAACATTGACATGTCTTTTGAGAAAGGAAATAAGTTATCCTTTGCTATGAATTTGCTATACCTGATTTATTTTAAACACAGCATGATGCCAGCCAAGACAACGTTTCCAGACAACTGAGAATAAAATAATGTCTGTGAGATTCCAGAATCCTGTTTCCCCCAGACCACAACCACCACTGTGACACGTCAAGGCAGCCTATCTATCTGCCTGCCTCAAGGCAATACACAGGGCTACATCCTCGGCTTCATCCAAAAGCTAATCTCACTCCTCTAAACAAGATAAATCAGGTCATGACAGGCGTGAGAATGGGTTTTACTGGGCTGTGTACAGGCAGGGAACTGTTCAGCTATTACTCAGGCTTTCTAAACTCGTCCGTCCATCCCATGCTGCCACTCTGGTAATCTGACATCTACTGTGAGAAAAGTAGGTGCCTTTAATATCCAATATGGTTCTCACAGAACCTGAAAATACATTACTGCTGCCTCAAAAAAAAGCTTCTTGTAGGAACATCATTGGCAAACGCACCAGGCTAGTACTTAATGTATGAATGTCTGAAGTCTGAATGTACACTTTTTTGTAATACAATGTTTGAAGTGATTTTTTTAACATAAAACTTGCTTAGGGTTGTTTAGATATTTACAGACAGCATGTTCAGTAGCAATTACGATACATTAACATACAGTAATTGAAATACAGTACAGGTGGTCGCCATTCAATGTCTGTGAGCCAGGACGTTGACTAAAATAGAAGTTGAACGGACATTAGGCTACCATAGTCACATAGTAGTTTCGATACTTTGCACATAGTGTTTTATTTTAAATGATAATATTAATTAAAACACAATAGGAAATCATTTAGTACATTACTATACTGTATCATTCAATATTCTTGCATCTTTTATCAAATTTAAGGAGCCTATTTTTGTTTCCTGCAATTCTTTTCTGTCAACAGGTGCTTCTCATAAACATTACACTGCCAAAGCTGTGTGTAAGTACAGTATACAGTGTTCCCTTGTAAATATTAAAAATATTTACATTACATCAAAAATATATGAAAAATATTAATTCTAACAATAAAGGAATGTTATAAATCATAAAATATAAGGATTTACAGTAAATAGCTGTTGTATCTACTCAATGTGTAGGATATTTTGGTGCTGTAAGCTCGGTACGGACGGAG
>JAUZSU010003446.1:0-11470 GCA_034780255.1 Parotocinclus maculicauda
GATGTAGGAGTGCAGCCAGCATTGCTGCAGAGGTTAAAAGGGTGGCCTGTCCGTGCTTAGACAGTCGCCACACAACTTATCAAATTGGTATGCATGACTGTCATCCCAAAAGGAAACCTCTTCTACAGACAATGCACAAGAAAGCCTGTAAACAGACAAGCATACTAAGGATTACTTAAACCATGTCCTGTGGACTGATGACACCGAGATAAACGTATTTTATTCAGATGATGTCAAGTGTGTGTGGCAGCAACCAGGTGAGGAGTTCAAAGACAAATGTGTCTTGCCTAAAGTCAAGTATTGTGGGAATGTCATGGTTTGGGCTGCATGAGTGCTGCCAGCTGTGGGGAGCTACAGTTCACTGAGGGAACCATGAATACCAGTGACATACTGAAGCAGAGCATGAGCTCTTGGGAAACTGAGCTGCAGTGCAGTATTCCAACATAATGACCCCAAGCACGCCTCAAAGACAACCACTGCCTTCCTACAGAAACTGAGGGTCAAGCATGTCTCCAGACCTAAACCCTACCAAGTTTCTAGGGGCATTCTCAAACGCAAAGTGGAGGACCGCAAGTTTAACATCCACCAGCTTTAGGAGTGGAAGAGAATTTCTGTGGCAACCTGTAAAGCTCTAGAAAACTCCACGCCCAACAGAGTTAAGGCAGTGCTGGAAAATAATTGTGGCCACACAAAATACTGACAGTTTGGGCACAACTTGGATATTTTCAATTAGGGGTGTACTTACTTTTGTTGCCAGCGGCTTAGACATTAAAGGCTGTGTGTTGAGTTACTTTGAGAGCACTACAAATGTACACTGTTATACAAACTGTAGACGGACTACAAAAATGCGAAGGGTGTACTTACTGTGAATATAAAATTGGGGTACATACTCTGTTCCAGATTAAAAAAAAAAAAAAAAACCTAACAAGGTCACAGCCTTTAAGCATCCTCAAACTCATGTTTACCTTAATGGTTTTCCAATTGCAAAGCAGAAGATATGAGTAATGATTACATACAAGTTCAGTAAATACAATTTTGTCAGATGGTGTAATAAACAAAACGCATGTGACGTATATTTCATCATTACACCTCTAATATACAACTAATTATTTTACCGATTTTTGGAACTTTCGAAGAGAGGTAGCATGACCAACCTTGTCAAGAAGCTCTTGATTCTGTGTTTGTACTTTTTTTAGCTGTTCCTGTAAAACACTGGCTGCAGTCTCTTCTTGCACTTTGTGAACCAGCTGCAACTGCTTCTTCTCATTACTAAGCTCATATATCCTGGATTCGAGCTCCAGAACCTTTTAAACAGTAGCAGTTGGTTTTTACAAATGGCAGTGGTTTTGAAATGCAGACAAATCAATGCCAAACACTATGTTAAAATTTTTACATATTCGGTTACTTACCTTGTCTTGAGACTCTTTCAAAACTGTTTGCTGGCCATGAAGTTGGGCTGTCTGAGCTTCAAATGTGTTGATACACTCTTGAAGTTTTTCAAGCTGTCAAAGGAATGTGGTTTTCTTTAGTACAAAAGCATGACCGAGCTACACTGCTCACACAAATTAGGGGATATGTCATCAAGTGTAAAACAAAATGAAATATCTCTATATCTATTTTTGTGAGCAGTATATTTAGGAGAAAAATTGTTTCTTAACAAAACTCCTCACCTTTTTGTTTTTTTCTTCTGCATCTTTTAACAAGTTTTCTTGGTCCTGCTGAAGCAACTGGTTTTTCAGCGTTAGGCTGGTCAAGGCAGACTCAACTTCTGTCAAACGTTGGAGCTGTCAAGCAGAAAATATCGAAGAGACATTTAGTGTTACAATGATCTTTTTTTTTTTAACTTGTCTGTCCTTCATACCTAGTAATTTAGAATGAAAAGGTCACAAATTGAAAAAACAAACACTGACCCAGCACTTAAGTGAAGACTAAAAATAATTGGGAAAAAAACCAAAAACCTTTTCTTGGTGTTTCTTAAATTTTCCCACATCAGATCTTAACACATGCTGGTTAGATTGTGTTAATGGGCTATTGCTTATTTGTACTAACATGGAATTTTGTCTACTAAGAAGAATACAAATAAGCAAGTCTACAAAATGCTGTAAAAGTTTGTTCACTGCATGTAGAGTAGAAGTTCTATACCTTGTCCTTGGCCTCCCCCAGTGCTTTTTCTGCAAGACACTCTTGATCTTGCTTTGTAACTTGCAGGTGTAGCTTCTCTTTTTCAAGCTGACTACATGTTTCCTGGAGCTGTTTGATTGAAATATCTGCCCCTTCTTGTTCTCTACACACATGGGCAAGCTTTGACGTCAACATCTGAATTGTTTGTTGGTCAGACTGCAGGCGAGAATTTAACTCTGCATTCTCGTTGCTAAGCTGCAAGTTTCTTCCGCTCAGCTTGAGCACCTCCTCACGATAACCTGAGTTCTGTTAGTACAAGACAGAATAACTGTACATTATCCCAAATTCTCAAGCAGCAAATCGTGGTCAAGCACTGGCTAAATCTTACCTCTTTGCGTAATCGCTCCTCTTCTTCTCGAATCTTTATGCATTCACTGTCCATCTCTTCAAGCTTCTTTCTAAAGAGACAATTTATAAGTGTATTGCAGTTGCGTTATTATATTTGCACCTTAAAAGCAGATACATTAATGCACTCTGTGCACAAAAGGGTTAGAGTTGGATTGTACAATAAAAAGCATACATCAATAAAGAAGTACATTTGTTAGTATGCATGGTCGATACAGATACTACAAGATAATATTACATAATGTCTGCCATTATTGTATTCTCCACTAATCCCTACAATGCCATCCGTTTGATTTGAAATGTATTTTTTTAATGCTTACAAATAAAAGATTCCAGTTTTTATCTCAGTATATTCTTCGGCTTTACCACATCATTTCTACAACCAAAGACAGGACTGTCCATTGTTCTAGTACAAGTCACCACATTTTCAAAAACTGCCCAAGGTTTAGGCCTTGTACTAGAAATTGTGTCCTCATCACATTATTTTCATAGATCCTGAGGATGTAAGAAATATGAAATGTACGTTTGAATTAACTAAATACTAATTTAAAACAAAGTCTAAAGGCTAGATCCAGGATGCTGATTTCCTCACCTCTTCTTGTTGACCTCTTCCTCAAGTCTTATAACATCTTGATGCAAGACAGCCAGTCGGTCCTTCAGTGCACTGTTTTCTGAATTAACCTCATCTAGTTTTCCTCTGCAGAGGGACAAAAACATTTAAAAATATGTATAGTAATTCATTTTTTAGACTATGGTCATATTTAGGATTTAAAGTAGTATTAAATGTACTAATTTATAGAGCATAGGAAAAAAAGCCAAGATTAGTTTGTAAGAGTATGCATATAATGTGTATGGTCTGACATTCATTTTTTGAATCATGCACGAATTCAGCAGTTAGTAGAATGCATGTGAAAGTCATATGATTGTTAAAGATCAAAATGCAAATGTGAAGGGTTAAATCTCTTCATTCCATGACAAACAATCCAGGACAGATTGGTGAGAAATCTTGCAACTACATAATTTCACAC
Organism: Parotocinclus maculicauda; assembly: GCA_034780255.1. Taxonomy (NCBI): domain Eukaryota; kingdom Metazoa; phylum Chordata; class Actinopteri; order Siluriformes; family Loricariidae; genus Parotocinclus; species Parotocinclus maculicauda. Next base: position 3,555 of record JAUZSU010003446.1, read on the forward strand.
TGTGCATCCACGTTGGAGAAGCAAAACAACAACAAATGCAGCGAGGATTAATCAGCTTTTTGTCTCATCTATCAGGCCGAGTGCCACAAACCTGTGTGGACTGGCTGTCTCCATCACTGTTTCCAGGGCAATGACCAGCTTCTCCATCTCCAGTAACTGCTCCCCCATCCGGCCCTTCTCCCACTTGAACGTTTCCTGTAATTGCCAAACTTCTGTCCGAGACTCCACAAGTAACTGCTGCAGCTCATTACTCTTGTTGTCTGACTCTTCTCTCAGGGACCCCATTTCTTTGTCCTTGTCTTTCAACAGACTGGTCAAACGTTGTACTTCATCAGAGAGACGACTGACATTTTGAAACAGGTCCATCTTCTGATGTACCTCATCCCAGAGGACTTCCATCTCTCTAGCTTTGGTATCCAGCTCAGCCCTCAGTTCTAGTACTTGACTGTCCCGGTGCAATAACTCTGCCCTTAATGCCTCAAGATCTTCCATGAGCTTGGTCGACTCGACCTCCATTTCCACAATCTGAGAAGAGAGCTGGTCTGCCAGCTGCCTATAGCCATAGTTCTCCTGTTGGAAGATCTCCTGATCTTCATTCTCTAAATTTATTAGGCTCCGTAGCTGTGAAACAGTTCCCAATTCCTGCCTTAGAGAATTTTGTAGATTTTGTACATCCTCATTTATATGGTCCCAATCCTCAGATAGCTTTTGAAACGGTGCCTCGTGTGTTGTGATGCTTTGACGCTTATTTTCATCCATAAACTGGTTTCTGTCCTTCTCACACTTTAACTCTGAATCCTGTATTGGCGAAGCTTCATCTTGACATTCCAATGCCTGAGGAGATTCCGCCAAGTTTTTTCTCAGCAGGCCGAGTTCCTTCTCCTGTTCCTCAAACCGTGTTTGCCATTGGACCAACGTCAGAGATACACAATCAGAGTATACCTGAAGTCTTTCCTTCTCTTTTTGCAGCGTCTCTGATTCAGTCCTTACGCGTCCCAGGTTCTGTCCAAGCTGACAGAGTTCATCAAGAAGCTCTTGTTCTCTTTGTTTATTCTCCATGAGCCTTTTTTCGCACTGAGATAGTTTGCCAAGAAGCTCTTCCTCCTTGGTTTTCTGCATCTTTTGTTGAGAAAGTTTTTGTTCACGTTCAAAATTAAGCTTGCGCTCTAGCTGAGACACTTTACAAAGAAGTTTTTGCTCACTCGCTTTCTTCATGTCTATCTCCTTGTCTTTGGCATTCAGTTCTGTGGTCAGATTCAGGATGAGGGCATCTTGGGCTTGCATTGAAACAGTGTTGTCTTCCATCTGAACACACATCTCCTCCAACTTCTCCTCTAGCTGCTTCTGTAGCATGAGTGATTTTTCTTCAGATCTCGATTTTAACTCAGCTTCTGCTTGCATCCTGCACACCAACTCTCTTATCTGTCTGATCTCATTCTGGTGCTCCTCTTTCAGTTTCGTATTCTTCTTCTTCGCCTCCTCTTCAATGCTGCAGATCTGTGCCTGCATCTCTCCCATGCGTTCGGCACAGAGGACACGCTCCCTGTGCACCTCCTGCTCAAGCTCTCGAACTTTATCCTCCCATTTACCCATTTCCCTGCCATGAAGCTCAGTCTGCTCCTGCAGCTGAACTTGTTCCTCATGCAGCTGGTGAAGAAGTGTGCGCTGAACCTGGCTGAACTCAGATTTCATTTGTGATAACTGTTCCTCCATCTCCTCCCTGGTACAAAGGAAGATGCTAACTTTTCAGAAAGCAAACACACAGTGTATAGACTGACCTTGTATATGCACTCAATGGCCATTTTATTAATTAGCCACTGTCACCCACCTGTTACTAATGACAATTTATATTAAATGTATCTGCTGGATACGTAACAAGATATTTGGGTAGTGGACCAGTCTCACTGTAGCAGCTTCACTATCATGATCTGTTATATAAGGAACAGGTACTTTGTGTCGCTGCTGTGTTTAAAACAGTGTCATATCTTCAATCTCCAGCATCCACTTTGTCAGAAACACACCACTAAAAAAGACTAGAGGATACCCAACACAAGCTGTGCAAAGAATGATGAGCCACAGTTTCTTATTGTACACCTATAATCTATACAGTACAGAAAAACAGTAGTGTTTAATAAAGTGTACAGGTACAAAGGTTTAAATGCTGTAGAAGCCTAAATACGCATGTCATTGCCAGATAGGTAGTGATGAACAAGCAGGCCATTGAGTGTGTATACACAGCCAGTACATTTTCCCTGCTCCTATTTGTCCTTAAAGTAATATTGTACTTATAATAGTAAAATAAAATTTTACTAAACTATATACCACACAAAACGACAGTAAAAAATACAATCCTCGCAAGAATGCATTTATTACTTTCTAATTCAATAACACACTGTATTGTGTAATATGTATGTTTTATGAAACGTGGAGAACAGTGAACCATTTTTAGACCATCTAAAAAATGATCTGCCTTTAAAAATTACGTTTGTCAGGCCTAATCATAGAAGAACCCATGCTAAAATAATAATTTACGATTTTTTTAAAGATTTAAATAGACGAGGTCGTGCAAGCATACAGAAACTCACAAAAATTAGAGGATATTTCATTATGAAATAAATGTCCTCCAATTTCTGTGAGAAGTGTAATTATTTTATACCTCAATTTTGAGTTATATTTTGAGTTCCCGTGAATCCCTGCAGTCATGGCCAAAAGTTGAGAATGGCACAAATTTGTTACATCAGTTTTTATGGTGGCAATTTGTAGTAATTCTAGATTGAAAAGAGCGATCAGATAAATTGCCATTTAGATTAAAGTCATTCCCTACCACGAAAATAACCTTATCACGAAAGTTACTGTCCTAAATACATTTACATTAGCTACAGTTGGGCAAAGTCATAAAGCTAATTTTACTACAAAGTATTTCATAATTCATGCATCTTACTGAATAATGAAATGAAAGGTGAAAACCAAAAAGCTTATTGTGCGACCACAGCATCCCCTTCATTTCCCAGCACTCATCACTTCTGCCACATAAATCCTTAGGTCATGCACTGCCAACTTCCTCATCCAAGCGCGTGCGTATATTATTTATTGACCGGGAAAAATTTAGGTTAAAAAATGTGTATTTATGTTCATTATCGGATACCCATCGCACAGCCAAAATATCATAAGTCAGATCATTGTAATACAGGAACCTGTATACATGTTAGGTTAATTGGTCACTTCAAATTGGTTTCGTATACATGTAGGGGACTGTCCCAAATGCTACAGATGGAATGGGTTGAGAAACCAGGCTAGCAACCAAGCCTAAAATACATGACCATAATACATAATAGTAAAATAAATTGTTGCCCTGTATGTCAAGTGCCATGGCGAGAACTAAAAAAACAACAGCAAAGAAAACAAAAACTGTAATTTGATATGATGAAAAAACTATAGGACTTCAAAAACATGTTTGCCTACTGACTGTCTGTCCTGACTGATCTGAGGTAAAACTGGTCATTATAACATCACTTACTTCTATTTCTTGTCCCAGTCTAAACTAAAAGAACATGACTATGTGTCTGCTTTTTCTAAATCCATCAAAATATACAGAGCTGGCAAAACCTCTAGATGCACCCACCTTACAAGCAGCACTTCTTGGTCCTTTTTCAACTTAAGTTCTGCCTCCAGCTGGTCCTTCTCTGAAGTTAGGCTCTGCACAATGTTGCTAATCTCACGGGCATAGTTCTGCTCCAGTTCTGCCTGCTCCCGCTGAACTCGCAGCTCATGTGCATGCTCCCATGCCACCATCTCACTCTTAAGCTTGAGTTCTCCCTCTAACCTTTCCACAGTTTGCTGCAGCCGCTCTATCTGTTCATCCACCAGGGCCTTTTGCTCCTCAAGTTCACTGATTTCAACTTTGTAGCCCTGTGCAATCTCCTTCCGCTCAACCTCCATGTTCTGCTTCATCAACAAAATGGTGCGCTCGTAGAAATTCACCTATGAATATCATACAGCAATGTTCAATACTGTGCAATAAGGCTTTTACGTCAGGTAATCTGGCACACAAGCAATGCATGAACAAATTAATGCTACAACTAATTTTATTGTTCAATGCTTTAAGCAAACACAAAACCACTTTGTGTAAATGTATACTGCTCACAAAATTAATGAAATATCCCATGATGAAATAGTCCCTAAATTTTATGAGCAGTGGAGTTAAAAGCAAGTATAACAGCAGCTTAAAGATCTATTTGCTGGTTAGCTTTATTGCTTTTTGCACAAATATCTTCTTTGCAAATATAGCATGATTTCTGCTTCAGTATCCATACCTTGGTCTCCAGCTGGATGTTCAGGTCTTGTATATGTTGTTCGTACCTCTCCTTAAGCTGCTCCATTGCTAGCTCTGTTTCAATGCTCACAGTTGGGGCCAGGCTTTCCAAAGAACCCAGAGCTGTCAACATATAATGGGAGCAGGATTGAGTGAGAACATTACCACCTTCACTGTATAACAAAGTCATTTTCATATATAGCTTACCATGTTTATCAGTACATTTCCAGACTTGTGGAGAAGAGTCTCTCTTTATTTCAGGATCATCTACAAACAAAAAGATAAATTATTGCCTGTACATTTCTCAAAATTCTTAGATAACTGATATCTTCTATCTAAATGTTCTTCTTAAAAAAAAAAAAACCTGACAAACTGCAAGATTTACCAGAATCTGATTCAGTGGTCAGTGCTCGGCGTCCGGACCAGGTGTGAGTGGAAAATCGGCCTCTTGGTTGTCTGGTTCTTCTTCCTGAACCTTGATTTTTCTGCATTTCTAGTTCAGAACTCAACTCGTCTATCCTGTCCTGCAACTCCTGTTATGCGCATACCATATTCGTTATGCATGTCAAGGTAACTACGGACCGAAACCAACTTCCAGACTAGGAACTTTTACACAAAAAATTAGTAATTTCATCAGCTTTAGAGAGGTTAAACTGCAAAAACTGTAAAAAAAACTGCATTTTCATACATAAAGTGTCTCTGTTGTTATAAAAAGTAATTATAGAACCTGCAACAAAGCTTGCCAGTCCTCAGTACGTTATTTACTGACTACAAAAATATTTAACATTTAAAGAAAGTCTAGGAATTTGAAAATAGCTCTGTTTAGAAATTCTCTTTCTAATTAAAATGGCTCACATTAGTACATTAACATACACCATGTCTAAAAGTTCCACTTAATACATGTATTATTCGCCAAAAAACATGCATGAGAGGGTGTTATAGATCTCCATGTAGCACATTGAGTCCAGATTCTATCCACATTAGATTGTAAGCCGAGTGGGACACTCAACAAACATTAATGAGCTAATTAAGAATGTTACAGTTGGACTTTACAGACACCCTGTATACTGGTCACTCTGGTCCACTTTACCAATCTCAACCCAAAAAAGCCCAAACCCGAGGCTCACCCTGCATCGCATTTCATAATCCTTTATAATCCCTGAGAGACGCTCCTCTGGGTTCAGCAGTCCTGCGCTGTTTGGATCTAAACCACCGTACTGTTAATCAAATTTAAAAACAAACAAACAGAACACTACCATCATTCAAAAATACACATGATATAATTAAGATTATACAAGATCAAATTCAAAAGAGACAATATATTAAAAAAAAAACATTCTAACCTTGTCCTGCAACACATGGTCTAATTTTATTTTTAGTTTAGAGACAGTGCCCTCAGTTTCAGATAGCTTCTCTTTTAGAGTACAGTTTTCTTCTTCTAAACGGCTGTTCTCCTGTAATGCAAGATTGGGAAATGTTAAACATGACACCACAGTGTGCACAGTAACCTACACCATTCAATGTGTTCTGCATTTTAAATTAGTTGCATTCTGAAGGAACACGATGCCAAAAGGAGACAACATTCAAGGAAAACATTGAAAGTGAATAATGTCAACAATATTTCTTTGCATAGGTATACTTCACTTAATATCCATGATGATTTATTATTTAATAAATAGTTTTCCAGTGCTTCTGCATATACAGTAGATTTGGGTATCTAGACCCAACCCACCCACAACCCAGTCATGTTAAAAAAAATCTATTTTATCCCTCCACTAATTTAAGCAACTCTACCAAAGGCTAGTGAACTACACTGCTCATAAAAATTAGAGGATATTCCAAAATGAATATGAAGTTATTAAAAAAAAAGAAACATTTGGTTTTATTTGATTAAACAATATAACCAGAAAAGCAAATGAGATGCTCAATTATGAACTCAATTGTCGTGATTGAGCAGGAAGTGGCATATTTAAGGGGGTGAACAGAAGCATGTCAAACAAGATGAGAGTGTCACACATTGACTGTTCAGTAGGGTGTATGGTCACCCAAGACTGACAAAAAACACTGACTGTGGTGGGGCATGAACAGGATCAGATTGTCAAGCAGATCTTGTGGGATCCACTTTGTATTCATTTTGAAATATTCCCTAATTTCTGTGAGCAGTGTATATTTGCTTAGGTGTGCCATTTAACATTTGCACCATTCAGCAGATGCCCTTATCCAGACTTTCAATAGATACAATCTTACCATCCAATCAGTTGTGTGTTAAGGGCCATGCTCAAGGTGCCAGCAGTGGCAGAGCTGAATTTTTAACCCTGGACCTTCTGGCCCTTAGTCTTGTTTTCAAGTGCTGGGTCCTATAGCAGAACTAAAAGTATGCACATTTAACATTCATCTGTTCAACGTCCGTTATCAGTTGTAATTCACTCTGGATAAGGGAGTCTACTAAACTGCATAAATGTGAATCTAACTGTCAATTATATTAAAATGCATGACTACAATCATGCATTACCACCTGAAACTAAATGTTTTCCTGAGGCCCTTGTCTGGTGGAACTCAAACCATAGCCTGTGAGCAGACTTAAAAATCAGTCTAAAAGTAAAACACTCCACACTCTGGAGGTCTTAGCTTTCTTATAAATAAAACTTTATATTAAAAAATAACTGTAAAAGATATAGTAATGAGGATCACCTTCAGGGCAGATGTGGCTTCTCCCTGTAGAATGGCTTCATTGGCCTTAAGAAGTTCCAACGCCTCCCTCAACTTGTCTCTCTCACACTCCACGTGTTGGAGCAGCACCTCATTCTCTTGCTCTTTCTCAGTCCTCCAAGCACTCAGCCTTTCCCGGAAGCCCTGCTCCAGATCTCTAAATTTAAGGAGAAATATTTAATTCCAGTATTACAGTGATTTCACATCAGTCACACATGAAATAGCACAGAGGCAGCTTACTTGATCTTAGACTCGTTAAGTGACTCCATGGTAGCATGACGGTCATCAGTCTCTTTGACCAGCTGTAGATTACGACGATCAGCCAGCTCCAGGTCTGCTTTGGCCTTGTCTCTCTCCTGACAGGCTTGGTTCGCCAGCATTCTAAAACAGGGACAGATTATTACACATCAGCATGAGAGAACTTAATGCAGAAATAATTGTTCTAGAATTAGTAAAAACTGTTATTTATAATTTCTTTAGACGTGCACTAATCAGTAACATTTAAGGAAAATCCCAGTGTCATACAAGTATCACATCACCTCTAGGTGGAGACAAACCACTTTGAGTGACCATATAATAACAAACCAGAATTTACTTTTAAAAAACACTCACTGTAGGAAACGAATTTCATCCTTGTAGGAGATGAGGGCAGCCTGTTGGATGCCATTACCACTGACCAGCAGCTCATTGTCCAGAGCCAGTGTGAGCTCAGCAAGGCTCAGCCGCTCTTCCAGAGGAAAGTCCAAAGTCTACAAAAAACACACCCATGTGAAAGCTAAAGATGCGGTGCTTGGTGGTGCAGTGATCTTTTATCTTAACTAGGGTGACCAAACGTCCGTATTTCCCAGGACATGTCCGTATTTCACGTCCTGTCCTGGCGTCCCGGGTTTTTTTT
>JAUZSU010003457.1:0-11470 GCA_034780255.1 Parotocinclus maculicauda
CGTCTTGTAACATAGGGCATGTTCGTTTAATCGGACCAGCCGGTTATTAGGACCAAAACCATCGCGTCCCGATGTGTTCCCATTAACCGGAATCGACTGTATATGTTTTACCTCCGATTTCACAGTGAACCCTAACATCTAACGGAGCAAGATGAATATTAGAATCAAAACAATGTCATTCACATCAAGATCCATTCATTTATTTTGCCATAGACTGTGTGCTCAGATGACTGGAAACTTGAGAGGCCCAACAACACAAAAACTGACATGGTGAGTTACAGCTTCACCCAGTTACCTTTCCAATACCTAGAAAACATTTTTGAAATCAGTGTCATGCATTGTTATGCACACGATTGACAGATGGGGCATTTAGTAAAATGGTTCAAACATTGAAACTGATGTACAGATGGCGAGTGGGGTGGCATGACGGCCGTGTAATCCCTCTACCCTACAGATGGGGAAAGTCTGAGAGATTGGCCAATCCTTCATCGAGGTCATTTAGGCAAATGTCAAATCTTTCTACTACTGAATACACATTTAACCAATTTTCCCTCACACATTACACTCTTCTCACAATAAGTAGCCCCCTTCTGATACTTTAGCTAAGAAATACTACAGTAAGAAACCTGGACATAAATTCAACTCATATTAATAAGACTTAGAAATCGTTTTTGTTTTTTTTTCACTATGAGAATGTTCTCAGAAATAAAAGAGACTTCGCCAGTTCTACAGAATGCTGGAAAATCCCTGCTGTTTAAACACTGAGTATGATTGACATCTGTGACAAGAGAGACATACCTGTTACTGGTGTCTGAAGGTGTGACTTGGTGTGGATGTAAGACAAGTAGAAAATACAGCCTTAAATGAGTTTTTACATTTACATATACATTGACAGTATTTAGCAGACACCCTTTTCCAGAGCAATTTACAGAAGTGCTTTAAGACATCAGTAACATAATCCATTCTTAATAATCAGGAATCTAAACAAGAATACTTTTCTGAAACTGTATAGGTTGTGTTGGGTGTTGTTATCTTTTATTTTTAATTTTTATTGTCTTAAAAGTTAGTTTCGAAAAGCTGAAATTTAAAGGCCAGTGTGTGATGATGGTGTCCTAGTAAAACTATAAAGTGTTTGACAGTTTTAATGTGAACTTTCTAAGTTCTATTATAAATTGTTGATGGTTGTGGCCACTTCATGGGTCCATTGTCAAATTTCTTAGATAAGTGTAAATCTGGTTGACTATGAATTATCTATAAACTATTTCACTGTTCTACTATGGATTTTAGTGGTAATTTGGCCACTTTTATGTTCTTCTGTCATATTTGACAGTACATTTTTCTTGGGGTATGATGTATCAACCTGCTACAACATCCTTTCATTTTTCATTTTGGACCATGACTGTGAGGTTGGCTTCTGATGGGACAATACTCACTTTTGGTAGTCCAGCATTTTAAGGTGTCTGATGAAGTTGAAGGTAAACTAAATCAAAGTTGGCAAACCAACCTATAAGTGTGTTATTTTGAGAGTTACTGAGGTACTCATTACAACCCATTCTATTGCCACTGTGGGAATTATTATTATTATTCTAAAAATGAGCTTTAATTTTCTATGCCATAACAGATAACAACAGCTCACACAATGGTAGTAGATGTAGATGTGAGAGGGACCAAAGAATCAGGAAGTCGAGGAACACAGACAACAGTCACAAGTAAAGGTACTGTATGAGTCAACATATTCATTAATCCATAGACATGTTGGTGTCATGAAAGATGGATGTGTTAACGTGATTCCCTGACAATTGATCCAGCCCCACTATTGGTAGATGGCGGTGGGTACCTAAGGCCTTATGTACAAGAGAAACCAAGCCTATTCATGAGAGAGAGAGAAGGTCACACAACATCATCTACCCATGATCGCTGGAGTAAACCAACACATGTCCAGGCCTGGGCATCAAACCACCACACCTTTCGTCGACCGCTGTCTGATTATCATGTGCCCTCCCAAAGCATCACCTCACATGGCACTCCTGGAAAAGAGGGCATGATTAATGATTATACAAGGACCAATATCTCCAACGGTCAAGCAATGGTACGCTCCATCACCACTGTGGATCTACGTGCCAACAATGTAAGTGGAAACTTTCTACCATATGAATGACTTTTCACTGCAATACCATAACTATCTCTTCTATTATTTATTATGAAATGTACTATTATGGATAAATACTTAAAAACTCTGTGGTGGTGTTAGTCCACTTATACACCATCAACTTGGCAACATTCTTAAAGCACATTAGATTGAAATTGGTTCTAGTTTTTACTACGTGACCTAAAAAATTTACAGCGCTTGTTTACCTCCATAGGCACCATCTCCTATACAACATAAAGTACCCAAATCTGCTATTAAAAAACTTGAAGCTGTTTTAAGGAGATTGTTTCTCAGTCATATTTAACATTTCCATGTAGATGTATGCAGTGTTTAACGTTCATCCAACAAATGACAGTTTGCTTTAACAATCGAGGTCTTAAAAATGATAATACATTATAACAGGAAGTAAATCCCTGGAAGCTGTGGCTGTAAACAGTCAATCAACTCTGTGGATCAATGAGCAGAAGTTCCTCATTTGTGCATGTGTGAGTGTGTGTGTGTGTGTGTGTGTGTGTGTGTGTGTGTGCATATTTAAGTCTAACTGCCTTACCGGTCATGTGCTCACGTGCTCGTTACCTCATGTTTGGACTAGAGACTGTTCTAAGTCTTTAGAGACTTGTTTGTGTAAGTTACTAGTGTTTGTGTGGATGACTTTCTAATACTTACATAAGACAGGCTGTAAATGCGATTTGAAAGTATATGCGTCTGTCCTATTGTAAGTAGTACTCCTTTGTACTGTAGCACTCCTTCTACCTGTACATTATCTCTAAACTGTAAATATATAAATCGATCCACATTCCCTCATTAAGTCACTGTTTCATCTGGCTGATCATCCATGTTGTTTGTAATACTGTCTCCTTGCAATATTCTTATAAAAATGTACATCACAGTGGCATAAATCGACTATGTGACTGTCCTAGTGTCTGGCCAATGTCCATTCAGGGAACATCCTGTTTGACAGAACATCATGTGGGTGGTAAACGGCCCATATCTGTATAAGAAACATGACAAATATTGCCCTTTAAAGAACAACACACACTTTTAAAGGTTTATTTTAATATTTAGTCAAAATGACACTAAAATACAAGTTAGTTTTCTGAGGTTGGGTTGCCTGGTACTAAAATTTAGTGCTTGTTTTTGGATTTCGGTGTGTGTTTGTTGCCCGAATGTGTTTCTACCTCATCAGAGGCTCTGAAGTCTCTACACTCCTATAGTGCCGATCAGGTGTGTTATATACATTACTATACAGTATATAAGACCACATTATTGTATATTTCATACCATAATTCCATCTTGTGAATAACCCTAATGATAACTAATAGACTCTCATCCACTTTGCTTGGCCAAACTATATTAGATAGATAGATAGATAGATAGATACTTTATTGATCCCCGAGGGGAAATTCAAGAAATTATAATCGTTACATTAATGTTTACCGTAATATTATTTATAAATTGTTTAAGGGGCTGGAACAAAAAGAAAAAAAATAAGGGGCCTAGAACAGAATCTTGTGGGGCGCCATGCCGGACCAGTATGCTGTCCATGAACACAAAGAGATTGGATATCGTCTGTCAGATCTGATTTATTCTACCATTGAAGAGAGATCAGGGAATAGCCTTGTATTAAGCAGCATACACAATTAGCAGTCAGCGTTTTTGTGTGTATTGATCGCAATAAAAGCCCTATTCCATCAACATATCTTCTTTTTTTTTTTTTAAAACGCACAATTCTGCACTTAGGTTCTTATCTTCATTAAGAGGCCGCTTGGGGTATCTTATAGGATGCATTATTTTACCAAACAGAAAAGCTTATACAAAAAACAGAAGCATATGGTGTTTGTTTTTATGCTCTTAAGTGGGTCTAGGAGTCAGATTATAATACTGGATTGTGATGTCTGAGGTCACACAGCTAGATTAGCTGATTTATAAGGTCATTGGCTTCCTGTAAAGCAATCATTTATTTAAAAATAATGTAAACATTTTCTTCTAACCAGATGTTTGATGAAATAACGCTGTGTGTGGATAATGTAGCTAAAAAGTTAGCTGCATGACAAAGTGAGTCTGGTTTCTGGTTTGTATCCCTGCACTGGCAAGGTGATGATTATTACTTGTTTTTGCATATTGTGTATGCCAGGTCATGCCTGGGTTCTTATAGTCTTAGGACCATCAGGTCTCATACTGTTCATCGAGTCTCGTTCTGGGTAACTGTTGTCAGCTTTTATCATTCCATCTCACCAGGGACCTTCCATCTCATCTCGAGTTTCCAGAATTCATATCTAGGGGGACTGGGTAGAGATACAGTAATTATACAAACTTAGTCAAATGATCAAGACTGGTTGCTAAATGATTACACTTTAGCAGAAAACATATTAGAATATGATGATGAAATAAACGATAAATTATATAATAACTTACTGACTGTTAAATTACTTACTGTTACAGTAATAGATGATTACAGTAATCAAAACACTTTATTGTAAATTTTTAGAGGTTACACATGGTCACATTTTAACAAGCTTTTCAATCTTGACAAGTAATTCAACCTTAATATTTTGATTTTAAGAAATCTTATTTTAATATTTGATTCCTGAGACAAACTTAGCTGAATGCTGAATCTGTAACATGTAACACTTATATGGTAAAGTCATAAATTGCTCTACTGTAACCTACAAATATATTGGTTGTTAGAAAAACTCAAAAACATTGTGTAAGCCTAAGATTGTTATTCTTTGATGGAAAACTTGCTCTGTGCATAACTATGACTATCTGCATAACTATGAAATAACAAAGCATTCTGCATAATAAAGGCTAGATTGTACATTCCAGTCTTCCAGTTTTAATTGTGAAATAAATCTAATTGTGCTTTTTATATAAGGTGTAAAACCGAATTTAAAGATATGCACCTCATAACATTTGCATTACATTCTGTGAAACAGGCAGGACATGAACTAAAATGTATGTTTACCGAATATTAACATAGTCACTTAGTGGTTTAGATGCTTTGCACAAGGGATCAGTCATACTAGTTTTTTGTCATTCTGGCATTTATTATATTTATTTACAGAATATCCCCTTTTTTTTAAGACCTTGGCTGTTAAAGCAAACAGATGTTAAATGTTGCATAGCTGGTTATGAATGGCCATGCTGTTTTGGTGTTTGTTATATGAGTTATACTTAGACATACAGATTCTCTCACATGTTCACTACACAACTATGGGACTATGGTAGCCTAGCGGTAAAGGCACTGGCCTATGGACCAGAGGGTCCAGGGTTCAAATCCAACCTCTGCCACAGTTGGGTCCTTGAGCAAGACCCTTAACCCACAAATGCATGGATTGTAAAACTGTATGAGTTGTAAGTCGCTCTGGATAAGGGCGTCTCCTAAATGCCTTAAATGTAAATGTAACAGCTCCATTGCACTTTCATTTAAAATGGTTAATTACAGGGTCATTAGTTACAGAATACACAGCTCAATTTTTCTATTATCAGATGGTCTGTGTGAGGGTCTTTATAGTACCGTCCCGTAAGGTTAACTAGTCCAACTTAGCCTTCAGTTACATAAACTATTGGGTTGATTGTCAGAAGGACTGAAATGAGGAAACATGCTTTATTTAAATCTCGCTTCTGAAAACAGAAAAAAGCAGGGAAATAGGCCAGAATCAAGTAATGATAAATATTGCATTAGGTAAGGCACAATGAGTATAAAATATTTAGGAAAGATGAGTGCAGGGTCAATGTGATTGTGGGTGTAGGGTTAGAGAAACTGGGCCAGAAACTGGTGCAGAATAACTATGAAACATTTGTATGGCATTTTAGACTCATAAGAACTATAATCTGTAATACAGAAAAGTCTTAATTAGTCTTCATTATCTTTTTAATGGATTAACCTCACTTTATCCTGGTCAGGTTTGTAGCCTTTTATCTTGGTCAGGTTTGTGGTGGTGAATGGAGTATGTCCTAGATACCAGGGTTCAGACATTAGTGTGATCTCCCAACCAGCCTCACCTCCCTCCAGCAATATTTTAGCTGAAATAATTATTATAAAATGTGATTTAATAGCATGGCCTTATGATAGACATGCATTCAGGTTCAGCAGCACTAAAGCTTAGAGACACAGTGGCTAACCTAAATGAGGAAGAAACATTAAATAAGGAGGATCATGACTAAAAGGTGAACCATTCTCTATGAGCAATCTGGAAAATACTGGAAAAAGACAATGTTTTTTCCAGTTTATTACAAGTAACATTTAGATGTCTGGGGCTTTTTTAAATGTCCATTTGTGCTTTATAGTTTGCTTATATGCCTGTTATGTTTCTTTAGCAGCAAAACCTAGCCAATATAATATACTGTTCACAAAAAATAGGGTTATTTAATTATGGGATATTTCATTTTAATATATCACCTCATTTTTTTGAGCAGTATATGACACTGTAACAACATAATGGCTTTGAAAACACACACAAAACACACTAAGTCTACTGAGGGCTTAAATGTAAGCAGGAAAGCGAAATAAACAAATTCATATATTAAAGATAAAATCAAATTACGTACATTTTTGCTGAATCTCAGGGTTTTCTTTATCTGTTGCAAAAAAACCTATAGACTACATTGAACTTCAAAGCAGATACGTTTGAGAGAAACTGGCTGTGCAGATTTGTTTCAGGTTTGTTTTGACATCTGTGCAGTTTCATGGGGAGGTTGGTTACTCCTGTTTATTCTTGTGTACAGTACATTTGGGTCCAATAGCACCCTTGAAAGTTTAGTTTGGTCTTTATACATTCTTGCAGATGGCTGATTGAGATCTTCTGTCTTGCCATCTTGCCAGAGGCTCCCCAGCCTACAGTGCTCCTCACGGTTGGGGCTGGGTCTGTGGTGCATGCAGCAGACCAGTGTCTTCTCCATCTTACACACAACATGATAATGCAATAGTTAACTAAAGGGTTACTAAGAGAAATGTTAGGTTTAGTTAAATCACTTTTATGTTACAATTAACACATTCACTTTTTCTGTTTCTTTAATGTGTCTCATTTTCAGTTTGGAATACAGATACGACTAATAAGGATGTTCATTCCGAAATGTGTTAACAATTTCGCAATGAAATAGACTGGGTTGAGAAATTTGAGAGCAGCTCTTTCAGTAAAGTGACGTCTGCCTTCCTGTATGTTGCTGTCAGCAAATTCTGTCCCAATTCAGACCAGATTTGGCAACTGGGGTATAGGTGACTCACTTTGATCAAATTTTAATTAATTACTTAAGCTTCATAACCACTACCACATTATCGAACAATATTAATAATACTAATAATAATAATGAAAATTTAAAAACGATATTGCCACCATATCTGTAGTCATTTGCTGTTTGTAAGTTCCTTGAAATGATTGGGAAGTGGTTATGAAGCAAACCAGAAAGTGCATACTCAAGCAGTAACGTTTTTCCCCGTATGAAACAGCTTTGATAACAGACAGAAGCACATACTGAACCACATCCTGTTTAATCTTAGGAAGTCACAAAGCAAGGCTCATCTGCTGAACCACTGCAGTTAGCACTTCAGATTCAAAGGTCAAACACTATCCAGGATAAAAAGTAATACAGCTATAAGAAAAATAAAGCCATGCTTCAAAGAGCAGCTTCAAATGTCTCAGACAAACCTAAGAATATCAAACCCAAGGTAAGAGATATTATTATATTTACTGATAGGAAGAAATGATAACTGCATTATGAGATGGTTAAAAAAATGTTCTGCTCATAGTATGTACAATTTTAAAAGTATTCTGTTAGATTGTTCAGGACATGAAAACGGCTCCAGTAACCTAAGTAACCTAAGTTCAGGTTTCCTTCTTCACTGGAAAATTAAGTTTTGTGGTAGAGAAGTATTTCAACATAACACCTGCCCATCAGTTTAATAACAGTTGTTGTGTTTTGAAGATTTTTGGAAACTCGGCTCTGATGGCTTTATGTATTTAGGTCAGAGTAACAGATGAACCGTCCCTGCCCTGAGCCATGATTTAGGATTTAGTAAAGATTTTATGGATTACTGATGGTTTTTGGTCATTCTAATAATATCATATCCAAGTAATGTTGAACTGATAGGTTTGGGACAAACCTATGACAAAACTAGTATTATTTAAGTGATAAAAAATGTTGTATTAACTTTGTTAGTTACAGAATCGGTAGTATACAGTACATATTACAGTTCCCTTTTGTTATATAACAAAGTTTACTGCAGTAAGTAACATAAACAGGAAATTTCGATTAGCACTATTATTCTGAAAGTACTGTTATAAGTCATTATAACTCATATCAGTTGTATAACTATTTTCTTATAGCATGTGGGACAGAGCATGGTGTTTGTCCCATCAACATAACTGCATAGTGCCAGTGCACTACATCCAACATTTACGGTCATTTAAATAAATATCATTTAAACAAACAGCATTTACATAAGGTCTAACTGAGAACACTAATACACCCCCTGAAAGAGTGGTCAGGTGGAGAAAATCAGTGTTTTTTCTGATTAGTTAATGCAATTAAATACTTAAAACTCTTGATTAGAAATTATACTTCTAAAAATATTTAAAAGCTACAACCAAGAATTATAAATGATATAATATAAAACAATAGATATCCGTGACAATAGAAGGATTAAAGCACTAAACACTGTTAAATTTCAAATGGTTTTCAGGTCATGGAGTGTAAATATAGCTTCAATATTACAAACTGTACAAACTGCCCAAAAATATTTATGAAATCCTCCAATGAAAATGACTATTGTGTATCAATTATTGCAAGTGTTAATTATGTTTTATGGCGTGTTATTAATGTTAATGCTGTAAATGACGAAAGTTAAGGGAAACTTAATGTCCTTGCAAATTGCAGTGGAAAATGAGTGTATTTTTGGTATCTGCGCATCAGATCATGGTGTTCCTCTCTAAATGAGGTTAACGCGTTCACAATGTTTTTCCCCCACTTCATTCAGCGTTCTACCAGTTTTGGAAAGTTTGACAACATCAGGCATCAGAACTCACCTGCTGGGCTCGAGGAAAATGGAACAACCCTGGTATGAAACTTCAGATTTGAGAAATAACTTTACCCACTCTATGGAAAAATCAAAGACTCTAAATTTAGGCTAATACCAGCTGCTATTTTAAGGTATAAATCATTAACTAGGAGATTGCTTTAAGCTGTGAGCTTACTCAGCATTTGGCAGCAGAGTTGTTAGCCTGTATAGATGTCAATATTCGTGTTTCTTGCAGGCTGAGGGTGAGCCAGAGAGGAGAGAGAAGCAGCACGGTCTGGGGAAGAGAATGAAGGCCATTGCACTAACTATGAGGAGGGGCAAAAAACCTATCAAATCCCTCTCAGAGGACATGGTAAGTCAGAGGGAATGACCCTGACCTTGCAACAAAATTACATCAGCCTGTCCAAGGACAAGTGTAAAATTCTGTGACAATTCCATCTTTTCACATTGCAACCAGCAATTAGCCACAATAATATGTAATCATTAGTCAAATAACCCACTGCTTCTCAAACTTTTATCCCCCAAGAATGCAAGACTGTATTCAGGGAAGCCAACTGTGCTTTTGCAGCAAACGTGGCAAATGTTCTTGTCTTCAAACTTATGCTTAGTGCTAGCCTTTTGTTTTTACTTGTCTTTACTTACCTTCCTTTGTTCAGTCCAACTTTTGGTTTCACATTTTGTATTATGCTCTGAAATACTACATTCAGTTTGCATACTACATTCAGTTTACTTGTTTGCATCCCAACTGTGTGGAATGCCTTGGAGATACTGTGTAGAGATTGCAGTTTACTATTTAATTTTAGGGCATACATATGTAATATTTAAATATACATATATGTATATATACAATATCAAATAAGTAAGTAAGAAGCGCTTTTATATTTGCAAATTTACATCTATCAAGCAATGTACTGTACATAAATCTTGTTTTAAACTGAATTAAAGCTGCCCTCCTCGTGGGCCACGGCACGATGGCTTCTTTTAATCCGCTTCCTCCAGCAGTGTTAACATTTGACAGGTGTGGCAATACAACCGTACTATAGAAAGTGTAGGGTAGGTGTAGGTAACCTTTCCCAAACAATGTATATTGAAAAACGACATCTTATTAAGCTTGCTGGTGATCAATACACAAAACACTTCACATAATGATATTTTTAAGGTTAGAAAATATCATGAGTGTGAGAAAACAGAATTTGGCGATTTGAGATTTTCTGAATGTAGGCAGACTGTTAGGTACCCACTTGGTACTCAAGCAAATTTAGAGCAAGTCCTTAGTTACAATGCAGATAACATTACAATAGAAATATGTAAACTGCCTCATGTTTTGTTTTTTTGTCTTGTCTAGTTGTATAGTACTTTGTAATGCTTTTAATATTTGGGCCTGGTTCTCAGATTTAGCTCGTCTTTGAAAACATGTAAATTATTTAAAGTGCTTCGCCGGCATTATCGATTCCTAAGTCTATGCCTGTCATGAAGCTAAAGTCAGCGTCCTGATTTATAAAAGAGCATCAAGTCGTTATCATGAGCACAAAGACATGAAAAACACATCTTTGCCAGAGGAGAAGGGAACATCAAGATTTCAGTTAGAGTGAGAATCTTTAATAAGGCATTTAAAAGATCATACTGTGGAAGAATAAACACTGGACAATACGGTGCTGCCACTGATGGACTTACCCAGGAAAAAATACTGTCAGTAGAACCATTAATTGGACAAATTAGCACCTAATTTCAGAGTAGAACTATGAAGTAGTTTATGGCCAGTTAATAGTCAACTAAGTTTACAACTGTGCTATGAGATTTAGCAGTAGAATCATAAAGTGGCCAAATTACCATCAAAGATTTATACTAGAACTGTGAACATTGTGGTCAAACTGTGAAAGTTTACCTTAAAACTATCAAGCAATTTACAGTTTCACTATAAAATCATACAGTTGATTTTTTTGCAGGGAATCACTGCACTGCTGTGTTATTTTGCACATTTATTTATCGTCATCTTTAAAAGTACAGCCCAAGGATTTACCGGATTCAGTGTGAATTTTAATTCACAGATCAATAGACCATACCTGTGAATTCTCCCATTTTATCCAGGACACGACCAAATTTTACTCCTCTTTCCCTCTGTCCTCCCGTATTATATTATAATTATAAAAACATTCCTGTGTCTCTCCAAGCTAAAATATCACTAACCTCATGAGAACTGGTGAGAAAGATTGTTACAGAAAATAAGATGTCATTAAACAGCACTGTTTGTGCTTTACTTTCATATAAAATCAACCACTCTGGCCCCGCCCACAAATCCACTC
>JAUZSU010003468.1:0-11470 GCA_034780255.1 Parotocinclus maculicauda
TGGTGGCCTAGTGGTTAAGTTCAAATCCCAGCTGTCACTGCTGAGCCAAGACTTTAACCTTCATCTTCTCGGTTCAGTTGTAAAATGCTTCAAGGAAGGGCATATGTTGAATGCTGGAAACATACACTTGTAGGTCAGGTGGTGTTGGCTAATTGGGAAGATATGACCTGCGAGTTTGAGAAGACCCCCTCATAGTCACATAGTCGCATATCCATATCAGCATCACCATTAAATTCAATGCATTTAGTCATAATAGCTTTATATCATTTGGCAAGGGGGGAGAAAAAAATGGGGCAAACGCTGGTGAAGTTTCAATAAACAAATATGCCATGTAATAAAATGTATTTCTAAACAGTTTATGAATTGTGGCATGGTCTTCTATAACAATGAAAAATATGCCGTTGTTGGCAAGTTGCCACTGTAAGTGGAATTTGTTCTGTTATTATAATTAGATTAAGGTGCTTAATAGCCTACAGCACAAACAGTGTTTGCTATTTTCCTAAAAAAATCAGCTGTTGTGCTTTATAATATAAAATGCCTATAGAAAATCATTATACTTTGTCAAAAGCCTTAACCTTTTTAAAAATAAAATTAAAACACAGATATAACTAGTACATATTATAATTCTCAATATCATCACACACAACCTTGGTATTCTAACTCAACGAGGTCCAACTGTTCAAACTCCGATTTGAATAAAAGCCAGGATCAGATTTCCCCATAAGAAGTAAATAGGATACATCCAGACTCCCAAATTATTGTTTTTTTGTCAATATTTGTGTGTAATTAATGAAAAAAGCATAAATAATGACATAATATAATAATAAATAATAAAGATATGACATGAAAAGTAAAAGACATAAAATATCTGAAAATAAACTGAAACTTGATTATTCTAGTTCTTCTTCATTTGGGTTTTATGGCGATTGGCATTCTGTATTGCTACACTGTCGCCACCTACTGGACTACTTGCATTGTCTTTGGAAGATTGCACCATTGAGTGTTTCATTTAGAGTGTTCATATCTGTGAAAAAGGGATCAATAATAAATTTGTGGACGTGCTCAAGTTATGAGAAGACTTCCAGAAAGTTGAATCCGATCATTCTAGAACAAACATGTACAGTTGAACACTCTGGGGTTTACTTACCTAGTTTATAGAGCATGGATCAAGTCATCAAGACATCTCTGAAGCCCTCATAGTACTGTTTAGAACCTTATTAAGACATGGCACCACAAATACCGCATTCTGCCAAACTGCAGAATGAGCCAGGGGGTTATTGATCCAGGAAGCTACCTAAAGAACACTGACAACTTTGAAAAACGTTTAAGTCTTTATGGTGGAGTTTGGCCATCCTGTGTGTGACATACACAGACCAGGCTTGCATGTCACGATGGCAAAAGGCACTGAGACTCATAGGTAGTTCTGAGGCAAAGAGATGAAATACACTAGATTCCTTTCTCATTTAGAGTTCTCTCATTCATTTTAAGCTATTTTTCAACTAAACACTAAAGACAATCAGTTTGAACAATCCCCAATGACCTTACTTTAATTTTAAGACATGGCACTAAACAACACCAAGCTCAGCCTTATATGCCTTTACATGCAGCTGAATATAATTCAGTCTTGATTGTCAGTGCAGTGCCAGCTTGTACTCTGAGCTTGGCTTTCTTCTGCTGTAGAGCCTCAATAACAAACACCAAAAACAATTGTCTGTTGTATCATGGATTTGGCAGTCTTGCATTGGACAAAATGACGCCCTAGTGCTTCCTGTACATTGACTCATACAGTATGTAACAGCTATCCACAACATTTTGATTGTTTAACTGTGTACTATAGGCAAAATCTTATTTCACTACAGAGCTGCACATATCACGTGCCCTTCAGCCCCCACTCTCAATCTTAAAAACATTAATAGAGTAGGAAACTATCTTTTGGTTAGAATATTACATGTTTGCTGTTGTTTTTACAAAGTTAGCATGTGGGTATATCAGAAGCAAGAAGCTCTTAACTGGTGTATTATATTGGAAAGACAATTCTATTTCTGGGCTATTTTTTATTGATTGTTGCCCATTTTTCATGATTCTATGCACACAGTTGGTCAATTTGGCTTGGATTAACATGGTTATTATATTCCCTCACTCTCAGTGCATAGGAATTAAAATATTTGCAGTGTGCCTTACATACAGGACTACTTGTGCACATGCTCAACTTGGTGATCACCCAGCACTGCAACACCAGCCCTGACCCTGACCCTAACCCTGACCTTCAACGGACTGCCATCCGGTAAACGACACATGCCCTTAGTTTATAATGATTAATCGTTCAGAATGTCTTCTAACTAGTTCTTAAGTGTGTTTGCGTGTTGTGACTTTTCTGCACAATGACCTCCTGTCCCATTCACAGAGCCAGAACGGGATGTACGTCAGTGAGTGGGCCCAGCCACAAGGCGCGTGGCGGTCCACCATAGCACTATTCTTAATAATGACATCGTCCCTGCTATTCCACATGAAGTCATTTTAACATGTTTATTTTTTGCCCAAGCCATCCTGTTTATGTATTTGAGACGAGAACTGTAATGGATGGTGAATATAGTAAGCAGTGCTGTGGTTTTAAATGGGTTTTAAAGAAGCCTGGGCAGTTAAAGTGGGCGGTTTACATTCAGAATGTCTTTTTGCGCTGCTGGCTCAAAAAAGGCAAACAGATGTTTTGAGGTTAACCACGATCAATTTTTTTACTGAAATTAATTTACAAGACAAAAGCTGCAGCTTAGATACATTAGGTAGGTGAACTGAGTGAATAAGCTACTGTTTGCTTAAGTATTGTATATACACACACAATATACACAAACACTGTTCAATTTATCCTAAAGACTGCTGCCACCATTATAGGAGTCTGGTACATTACCACTGAGCCAGCTTCCAAAAGAGGAAATTAGTCGGCTAGCTGAAAACGCCACACAGAATGAAATTTATTTTAAGAATTATTGAAACAAACTATTGTGAACGAGGTCCTCTAACAGCATTGCTTCATGCTACAGTGCAAATGCTTAATAAACGAAATATATTCAAGAACAGATTTGCTTTTTGTTGACTCATCAGCACAGATGCCCTATAAGCTCGCTTCTGGATACTATTACACATAGCATGAGAAGTACTCGTTGACAAGGAACTGACCGTTTAATTTATCTTGCCTTCTGTCCATAAACTGTAAACTATTTATTAGTTATAAAAGACACAAGATGTTTGATTTTAGTGTTTACTTTACATGGTGGCCAGCCAAAGACTTCAGATGTCCGTTCTGCATCGGCTGCATCTGTTGTCAGGGAGAGCCGCAGGCCTGAGAATAGCACGTCAAAGGGTCCTTTTGAAAATTTTTTAATTATTTGGAAACAGATATGCTTTTGGTCCTTCCTGGCTTTGAATCTTTGCCTTGGCTTATATCGACTTGGCCAGACATGTGCTAAAATGCTGGTGTAGGCACCTTCGTAAGCTTGAGTGCAACATGTGCGTTTGGGATTACACGCATGTTGGGGCACTCTTGACTCGTTTCTCAGTGAATTAGTAAACTGGCCATGTGAAATCGTTCTGATCCGCTTTAATAGGCCACTTCAGGTTCATTCAGAGGAGCGTCACAACCGTCTGCCTCTGTCCATTTGCGTGTTACAAAATGTATATTATGGAATGAGTCAGTTTAATGGGGTTGCCAATAATCTGTTTACCCCATTTGGCAAGAGATTTTAAAACAGTGTGTGAGTAAGTGTGTGTTTTTAGATGTCTGCTTTCCTGTTGAGTCACTGGTCCCTAAACAGATATTCCTCAGAAGATTAAATCTGAGAACATTGTGAGGATCTGCAGCGATATGCTTCTGCTGACAGACATTTGCCATGTTTTCTCATCGTTTCAGCGTTAGGCATACCCAGTGTGTGTGCGCGCATTCGCATTTACATCTGTGATAGACAGCTCAGCAGTAGCAGATATTAGGAAATCTAACATGGCTCTCACTTTTCAACACATGCTTTTGCAAAGCCAGAAGTGGAATGTCCTTACATGGAAATATTATACAATGGTCCCAATCCGTTTGCTGGCTTTCCTTCGTGTTCAGTATAGTGTGGGTATAATTGTGCCTGTGTGTGTAATACAATCTGTTTTGGCTATGTACTGTATGTGCTTGTTTGTAAGTAGTACATCGTGTTAAGTCAACAGTATGAGCAAGAATTTATGTGTAGCTCTACAGCACTATGCTGCAAAAAGCATAACAGTTATATATATCACAGGACAGGACAGAATACTGAAAAAGGTTGAATAAAACAACACAGGAAAGCAGATGGGGACATATAACTCGGAAAAGGATCGGATATGAGAGATAACTTCATTAATTATTGGATGAAAATTTAAGTGATGACAAGATCATGATACGACAGGAAAATATATAAGAAAAGATGGCAAGATGTAAGAAAAGATAGGACAAGATAAAACAAGACAGGTTGAGAGAAGAGAGGACAGGCTAACAGAAAAAGACAAGGCAAGAAAGGACAAGGTAAGACAAGACAGGTTGAGAGAAGAGAGGACATGATAACAGCAAAAGATAAGGCAAGAAATTATAAGTTAAGACAAGACAAGGCACAATAAAACAGTAAAGGAGAAAACATGATAAGACAGAACATGACAGGACAGACAAAGATAAAACAACACTTGCCATGATAAGACAGGAAAAGATAACACAAGACAGGACATAAGACAAGATCGGACCTGATATGAAAAGACAGGCCAAGATAAAGCAAGGCAAGATGAGAAAAAGGAAACAAGACAGATGAAGGATATAAGAAGGATAAGACAAGCCAGCCCAAGATAACAGAAGACCGGACATGGAAAAACTAGGAAAGGATAAGACATGACAAGACATGAAAAGATAAGACTGGTCAGGGCATGATGAGATAATACAAGACATGATCATACAGGCAAAGATAAGCCAAGACAGAGATATGATAAAGCAAGTTAGGACATGATAAGAAAAGACAGGTTAAGATGAAACAAGGCAAGATGAGAGAAGACAGGATGTGACAAGACATGAAAAGATAAGACAGGTCAAGATAAGACAAGGCAGGATATGTCAGGACAAGATAAGATAAGATAATAAGATCATAATAACACCAGTTCAGACTTCGTCTCGTCACTCTCACTGGTCTACAGCTATGCACCCCCATCCACAGCAGGGGGCGCTTCACAATGTTTTGTGACACATTTCTCTCATAACCGGTATTACACATTTTTGTCACTTGTGCCACACTAGCCCTGTCACTCTAAATCAAACTGGACATGCTCTGTTTCACTTGTACATCAATGAACCTCGGGTGCCAACACCTTGTCACTGGTCTGTGATTAGTTCATCCTTGGACCACTGTCTGTATCTACACACCACTGGCAATCCTTACATTTTTGGAGCTGCTCCAAGCCAGTAACCTGACCATAAGGACCTGATCCATGTCAAAGTCATCCAGGTCTTTTCACTAGCCCATTTTTCCTGCAACCAACACATAAAATGTGAGCTGTTCATTATTATTTTTTCATGTGTGTAATTTGTAATTAGTTATTAAAAGTTATGTAAGCTGTGACTGGTCATAATGTTTACCGAATAAAGTACACACATACAGATGAGCAAATGTACCGAAGTACAATAAAATGCAATATGCATATACGATTTACGAGCATAAATCTGTGCATAATATACAAAGTCTGGGCATTTTGGGGACCGCTACAGTGATGCTTTCTTCAAAAATCCATTCACAGCCAGAGGTTATGCATAGTGCAGGAAAAGAATCATGACACTTATTTGTTCTGTCCCATGCTGTCTGGGTTCATCCATCAATCAGTGCTTGTGTAGTGCATGCCAAAGACTTGCAAAGCATAAAAGGTGAGCAAATACATGATCTAAGAATAAGACAAGCACTTAGATCAACGGCAATGGCAGACACACACATCACACTCTAGTAAATGCTATTTAGATGACCTTAGGCTTCAGACATGCAGCAGACCCTGATCTACTTCTCCTGTGGCGTTCGAGGAATATGCGTCCCAGTGGAAAGCAATCCCAAATACAGACAGAGGAATGTGTTAAATGGTCCCACCGTGTAAACTGGCAACGCCTGAGGTCACCGGATGAGCTTTTTATTTTCAGTTACCGCTCAGCTCTGGTTTCTTCTAAAAACTGGATCAGGAGATCTCCATTCCAGCTTGTGGCATAAACACCCAAGGGAGACGCGTATTTCTGCCTCAGGACTCATGTCAGAGCAAAAACATTTTGGCACCATGAAGTAGCGTCTGTGGTTTCACTTCTTACCCTCGCTCTGTTTTATAGCAGATTTCATAAACAAAAGATGGATGGAGGATTGGATGTAAACTATAAAAATATTGACCAACTATAACTTATTCATGGTTTATTTATTTAAAATGTCTCATAAAGGTATTTTTGATACTGTTCAATGTGAGACAGCTGGTCAGACCCAACCCGGTCACCCAGAGCCTCACACTTACCACTGATTCACCCGGTCATAAATCTTGACTGAAATTAAGATTATTCTCTGGTGGCGGATGGAGGTTGATGGATTTACAAGAAAATACGAGTTCTGTGTTTCCCTTATGATCAGTACATTGCAGTGCAGGTGTTTTGTAATGCTGCCTTTTGACAGCAGATGGAACTCCTGTGCCTGCTGAAAGTCATTTTTAATTGTGAATGTTTTGCCTTTTGGGTGATTTTGAAGATTCCTTAGATTCGATACGTTTCCTTGTACATTACATGAGAAGTCAGCAGAACCTAAGCTGACTGACTGACATGAATTTGGGGGAAACATTTCCTATGGATTCTGTATGTTAGATGACTCTTGTGAAAGTGGTTTCATTATAGCATACATGCATAAGATGAACCTTTTCTGAAGCCTAGTGTGTCTTGCGTTCCATTTACCACCAATAAATTGCTTATACAACCTCAAATCAGAAGAAGTTGGGACAGTAGGGCTAGTGCTAATTAAAAAAAATACAGTGTTCTTTTCATTTATTTTGACTTTTAATTATATACAGTATGAACCCAATATATTTATTTTAGATTTTTCTGGACAACTTTATTTCATTTCTTAATAAACATCCATTCCTGCATTTCAGGCCTGTAACACATTGCAAATAAGTTGGGAGAGTAAGTAAAGAGGTTAAAAAATGTGTGATTTCAGGTGATGCCAACAGAAGATTGAAATCCTGTTTTCCTACAAAGGCTGAGTCTTTGAAGAGAAAAAATGGGCAGAGGATCTCCAGCTTGTCAACAAATGTGTGAAAAAATGATTGAAATGTATCTGATGTCTGATATATTCACTTCAGGCAACATCATTATCAATCTAATACATTTCCAGGAATGACTTGGCTACATCCACTAACACTATGTTGATATATAATGGAGATAATAATGGGTTTCAAGAATAAGTGAACCACAGTTAGAGCCGAGGATCACCAGGAACCGATTATTGCTGCTTTCCCACCATTTAGCGGGTACCCTTATCCATAGCAACTTTAACTTTAATTAACTTTTCAGCAACTGGTTAATTGACACTGAATAAGGGTCCAAGTGGTATTTTAGCACCCTACATTCTCTGTATTTTCTCTTTTTATGGTCTTAACAGTATAATGATGTAAAGCTTCAGAACCACATTATGCAAATTAGTCTTCCAGTGCTTTGTCAGTTTTTTTGCAGTGTGCTTCATTTTGGCTACTGGTTCATTGCAGGCCCTCCAGTGAAAAAAAACTGTACAATGAAGGTGACAACTAAAATAATTGTTGTGCATGTGTTTGCTATTGATAGCCCTCAGTGATGAGAGAAACTGGTATAAGTAAGATACACAAACAAAAATTTTTTTTTTTTCATCCACTGTTTGTTGGTTTGCACCACCATGCTGTCCACAGAAATGGAAAACCATTTAATTAATCACATAATATTTAGATATGTTGAATCGACAGGCCAAATGCAGTCTAACAAGCTCACTTGCAAGATCCTGTGTATATTTAAACCTGTGTATTTTTAATGTTCTTAATAACTCACGCAACAGTTTGGCAGAACTATGATTGGAATACACAATCTTCTGGTAAGTAGTGTAGAGCCTTAACCACTGAGCCACCTCTTTCTTCATTTATACCAAAACACTGCACAATAAAACAAAGTGGGTGGGTGTGCTCTAACCCCATACCATGTGTCTGAATGTACCACTCATCAGACCCCGAAAATAAAAGTTGCAGTCAATGATCAAGCATTTTGCGTGACTCTGCACTATAATCCTGCCCTGACACTTGCCATATATTTGTTTATTCGTGTACTTTTACTTTTAGACCATTTATAAAACTACTCAAATGCACACCCACACACTTATGAACTACTAAGAATTGTTTGTCAGCCCACTACTAAGAACTGTGAACTCTCAAACACAGACAGGGGAAGACGGCAAAAACCTTGTTGCACTGGTAGAGTTAGAATGGAGAAGTAACACACACAAAACACACACACCTATAACTTCTACTACTACTACTACTACTAATAATAATCATAATCATAATAATAATACATAAATGAAGTTGAAACAGTTAGAATAATTTAATTGTCCAGTGTTGATTTGCACCAATTACAGAAATGGACCATTTAACATTTAAGTAAAATGGGTTGTTGACCGACTATTTCAGTAGTCGCACAATCTTTTAATGTAATGTAAATATAAAGGGTATTTTCACAAGAAAAGTGTGTGCCAGATAGCTTTAATAAACACTAGTGAAACACTACCATCTACACAGCACTCCAACAATAAAAATAAAAAATTATGCACATTCTAAAAATAAGTGTGGAAATTATGCATACTCAATGAATAAGGATGCATATAAAAAAATAAGTATGGAAATGCTGCATACTCTAAAAATAAGTGTGTGAATTATGCACTGGTCAAAAAAAAAAATTTTCCCATTATAGGATATTTCATTTTGAAGTATCCCCTAATTCTTGTGAGCAGTATACATAGGTTCCACGAGACAGGTAGCTGACTGGATATTATCATAGTCACGTCATTTTTTATGGGACTTTAATGTAAATATAAAGAGTATTATCACAAGAAACTGCATGTAAACAAAATGTAAGTTCATTACAGATACTGCTGAAAGCATGACTGAAAGGCTACCATGAATACAACATACCAAGCCTAAACAGCTATACTTATCATTCCACATAGGACATTCACAACACTATGGTTCTACAGTTTATATTACTATAAGGTTTTGTTTACATAATTGTAATTATTTAATGAATACTGCATTTTTATTGAAACTAAACATTGAAAATGTCCTTTGCATTAACTACTTGCAATGTGTTGTGCACGAACACTTTTAGATGCCAGAATATTCTCTGAACTTTCCGAAGGTTTGTAGTCTGCTTACAGGTTTAAAGTGTTTAAAAAGTGATATTGCATTGCTTGTTCTGGAAATTAATGTTTCTACAACTAGATGTCTACAATGTTTCTACGACTCATTCCCTCTTGGTTGTGTGCAGCCAGCAAGTTATGTATATTCACGTCTATATTCCAACATGCTCTTTTTACAGCATGTGACTGCAAGGGGACTGGTAAATTGATAATTAGTGTAGAAACATGATTGGGACTTCATGGAGTAGGGCTGTCATTGGGGCTGGTGCCCAAAAAAAGAGCAGCTTTCTGGGAAAAAGGGACCTGTTGTTCATCTCTTCGCATCTCCGTGTAAGTTGCCTGCACATGTGAGAGTATGCACACGGAAATGCATGTGCGTGTCAAATACAGCCTGCTCGAACGAAAAAAAGTAATTTATCCGCACTGTGCCTTCGCATAAATATGAGTGAGGATGGATGTAAGGGGGTCGTTTAAAGTGTGCCTGTTCCTGAGAAGGTGTGTGGCTATGTAAAACAAATGCCTTTCATGCCAGCTGCTATTCTTGGAGATGAAGCACGCGACCCCGGAGCCCTGTTTGCAACTCTTTCTCACTCTCCCTCTGTCAGTCTCCCCCTTCTTCCTTTTATATTCACAGTGAACATATGGAATACTGGAAAGCCTAAAAAGTAAACAGCTGCCTTCTGGGCCAGTCTGCTGCAGAACATTGCATGTCTGCTGTGTTTTTAAAGTCATTGCCCACCCTTTTGGACTTTATCGGATATGACTTGGGCCTGCTTCGTGTATTACACAATAGTAAATCTGAGTACTGGGAAAACCGTGCACTAGCTTAAGGTCTGCATATGAATTCAGACACCTGAACTGAAGCACGCATTCGGCACCCTTTGAAAAAAAGGCACAAGTGTTTCAGCATGTAAAAGAATGAGTGTTTGCATACAGGATCATGGCTAGACAGTTCTGACATCGTGCTGAATAACTGCACCAGACAGAAGGTGCCCAATTCCATGTGCTATTTTAACACAGACCAGACTGTAGACATGTAACAGTGTTTTTATTCATTATCTTTTGTTATACAGTACTGTGCTAACATCTTAGGCCACCATTAGAATTGTTGTTTTAGCCTTAGCATAATGTCACTTACTTGTTTTGTCTTATCGTTTTCAGCCTTTTATAATGCTTACCAATTTCCCTTGTTTTCTAGTTGCATTCTAATAAAGAGACACCATTGCTAAAGCAACAAATCTTATGGTGGTCTAAGAATTTTGCTCCGTATATGGCTGTTCATTGAAATCACCGACTTCACAGTCCTGTTTTGAGAACAATTCCTCACTGTTTGTGCCACATTGTGAGCAAAGAGTGGAGCTGCTATGAGCAGCCGTTGTTTTTGCAAACACATTTATGTGGAAAGCAGCGTTAATGATCTGTTTTAATGAGATACAGTGCAATGCACAGAGAGGGAACTGTGTGAATGTTTTTCCTTGGATTGGCATGCCTTGCAATATAACATCTGTGAGACATTACTGTAATCTTTATTGGTCTTGTGTACATGCGATCTGATGAATTGGACGTGTTCAAGCTTGCCTAATCCTATTGTGAAAGGACACTCGAGAAGGAGTGATGTGAACCGAAAAGGGTAGAGGAAGTTCAATGTGAACATGGTTGTTTTGTTCGGCATCAGTGTTCGATTCATCTGCACGCATTTGCCTCGAATGTGGACGTTTAAATATGTCGAACATAAAACTGCCAACTAGGCTTGTAATATCACATTATAGTCCTGGAGGGTCCAGGGTCACTGAGACCAGGGACTGATTCTGTTTCGTTTACAGTCTGTTTGGTGCAAATTTGTTACAAATTCCCTTCAGAGGAGAGTCTGGTCAGTTCGCATTCCTACTTTGTACCTGTAACTTATAGACCTGCATTTACATTTACATTTATATTTATATCATTTAGCAGACGCCATTATCCAGAGCAACTTACAATTAATACAGTCTTACAATCCAAGCAATTGTGGGTTAAGGGCCTTGCTCAGGGACCCA
>JAUZSU010003479.1:0-11469 GCA_034780255.1 Parotocinclus maculicauda
GTGCTTATGGAGGTGTTTGGGTGGATGTTGTTAAGGGACATCCCTGTGCTTATGGAGGTGTTTGGGTGGATGTTGTTAAGGGACATCCCTGTGCTTATGGAGGTGTTTGGGTGGATGTTGTTAAGGGACATCCCTGTGCTTATGGAGGTGTTTGGGTGGATGTTGTTGGTTGTTCTGATTTGTTTGTTTCTGTGTTTACAGGATTCTCCAATTGGAGAGGAGGAGGAGCGTCAAACAGAGGTAACAAACCTTCAGTTACTGTAAACGTGTGTGTGTGTGTGTGTGTGTGTGTGTGTGTGTGTGTGTGTGTGAGATATACAGTATTTATATTGTTTTATTTTAAATAAATGGTAATAAATCAAAATGTGGTAAAATGTTAATGAATTAAAGTCTAATTCCTCTGTTTTTAGGGAAGGGCGGCGGTTACGACTGGTATGGGTATGAGGGGTACGGGGGAGGGTATGGCGGTGGGTACGGGGGCGGGTATGGCGGCGGGAACCACGGCGGCGGGAACCACGGCGGCGGGAACCACGGGGGCGGGAACCACGGCGGCGGGAACCACGGGGGCGGGTATGGTGTCAGAAGACCCCCTGGTCCGAGACAGAAATCTGAGGACGTCATAACGCAGATCAACCAACAAATCAGCACGCTGTCACAGGAGGAGGGGCCTGTGAGCGGCACGACCAGGTAACTCCGCCCCAAATCAGACTCCCATAGCTCCTCCCTCATGCCAACTGTGAAGCCTAGTGGAGCAGAATGAATGAATTAACGGGCGGTACGACCCGCAGGTTCGACCAGTACGACTCCTACACCTACCCGGGCACCGGCTGGGGCCCCGACGGCTCAGGAGGGAGCAGCTACGGCTACGGGGGCAACGAAGGCGGGTGGAACGAGGGTCAGGGCGAGCTGCCGTCACTCCTGGAGTTCCCCCGGAGAGGCGGGTTCCAGCGCCCGCACCGGTTCCGGGACTTCCACAAACAGCGCTACGTCCCCCGGGACCTGAACGTGGGGTTCCGCAGGGGCTTCGCCGGCTCGTTCGACATGGGACGCCGGAAGAAGAAGAAGTCCAAGATGAAGAAGATGAGGAGGAGGACGAGGGGCGAGGTCAGGGCCGGACCCAGAGGGCTGGAGGATTCTCTGTCCGATTCGTCAGACGAGGTGCGGCACTTTTATCATCAGTCGCAGAATTCTGTCCTTTAATCCCGCCTCACGTACACTGTAAAAAATGCATTGTAAAAAAAAAAAGATATGTAACGAATTGTATATCTTTTTATTTAGTAAAAAAAAGATCAGACTTTTTTATTTTAATGAGCAAAAAACTTTTTACAATTATTTTATTTTATTAGTAAATATTTATTTTTGTCTTTTAATTATTTATTTCTGTAAGTGTATGTAATCTGTTCTTAATTTGATTAAATTTGATTAATTGAAATTGTTTATTTCGATGTTTTATGACATTTAAAAAGCAATAAAAATAATTCTTTTTACATTTTTTTTAATTTCACCTTCAGAATAAATATTTTTATTTTAAATATTTTTTTATTTTTTTAATTTATTTATTTTATTTATTTATTTATTTATTTATTTTTAATATTAAGCTTTATATTTAATAACATTAATAATAATGTTACTGCAGGATCTCCCCGAAGACGACGGAAAGAAAAGGAAACAGAGTCCGAGCGCAGGAGACGAACCCGAGTCCAAAATAAGCAAGACAGGATCCGCGGAGGGCGAGAACGACGGTACGTACCGCGTTCCCGTACCAAAGCGTTGCCACGGTTACGTTTGATCTTTTCATATCTCCCCCTGATTGGTCGTTTGGTTGGTTTTGTATCCAGATTTAGAGATGGAGACGGCGGATGGAGATCAGATG
The DNA here is from genome assembly GCA_034780255.1 of Parotocinclus maculicauda. Classification (NCBI taxonomy): domain Eukaryota; kingdom Metazoa; phylum Chordata; class Actinopteri; order Siluriformes; family Loricariidae; genus Parotocinclus; species Parotocinclus maculicauda. The sequence goes on from JAUZSU010003479.1 coordinate 1,874, forward strand.
ATCAACAGTGTAAGTCTGAGCTTTGCTGTTCTGGCCAATAGCAGCTGGAGCTGGAGTGGGCGTGGCTTCCACCTCCTAATTGATATAGTAACACTAAAGCTAAGCAGGCTCCGCCCCGGTCAGCGTGTGAATGGGAGACGGACGTAAATTTTTTCTGTTTAATAAATTCTGTTTATTTTTCCACTTTTTTATTTTTTACATATATTTTTCTTCTTGCTTTGTGTAAACTGTATTTGTTTTAAATTGTTTAACATTTAAATTGATGTTATTATGGTATGTTAAAATATTTTTAGGTTATTTCTAATTATATTTTACTTTTTTTCTGCTTTGTTTTATTTAAATTTATTATTATGATTATTTGTGTTTTATTTATAATTTAGTGTAAGTTGTATTTATTTTGTTGTTATATTGTAAAAAAATGTTTTGTTTTGTATATCGTTTATTTTTGTAATTTTTGTAGTAAAAATGTTATTTATTAATGAAAATAATAAATATATTATTTTTCAATTAAATTAAAAATACACGTACCAATTAAATATTTTTGTGTATTTATTGTTTTATTAGAATTTTTTTCAGATTTTTTTTTTTTATAATTTCATAATTTATTTTAGTTTTTTTTTTATATACTGGGATTTCTAAAAGGTTTTTTTTGGTCTGATTTTTTCTTAATTTAAACAATATTTATTGAGATTCTAAAAAGCTATTAAGATTTATACTTAAAAAAAGATACTTAAGACTAAAAAAAGACTAAAGAGCAACTTTTTTTTGTAATTGTATTTTAAAAAAAATATTGTAATCTTCTCTCTTAAATCAACCATTCTTCTTTTTATTTATTTATTTGGCTTTTTAAAAAAATATTTTGTTCTATTGGAAAAATTAGATATTTTTTGTTTGTTTGTTTTTTTTTATACAAATTTCTTCCTTTTGTTTATTTTTTATATAAAGATTGAGGTTTCTTTTTACATTAGCTTCTAGTCGTTACCATTCTGTGGGGATGATCCCCTGACTGACCTCCTCTCCCTCAGATCTCCCCTTGTTTCTCCTGTCCCGTTATTGACCGGGTTTGGACCTGCTTATCTTCTGAGGGGTTCTGATTCTTATTAATTATTCTGATGAAATGCATGTAAACGTTTACCTTATAAGGGCGGTCGTATAACTTGATTCTGGTTTAATTGAACCTCTGTCTTTTTCTGTCTGTGCTAATCCAGACATCTAACCCCACAGCTGCAGGACAGAGTAACGGTGAGCATCTCTATTATTATTATTATTATTATTATTATTATTATAATTATTATTATTATCTAATAGAGAATGATGGAGGACCTAGAGCACAGCCTTATGGGACACCGTACCGTTCTTAATCACTTCAGCTGATTATTCTTCATTAATCCACTTCTTTTTTTTAAATTCTATAGCGTTATCTATTAAAGAAGAACTGGCTCAGCTGAAGAAGCAGCTGAACAAGGAGGTTCCAGACTCAAACTCCGGTACTAGAACTTCTTTCTAAGAACCTAATCCATGGCTGAACTGTAAACGTTTCTTAGCTTTTAAATAAAGAAATGTCTCTTTTATGTCGTAGCTGCAGAGAAGGTCGAAGGTGAACCTGAGGAGGCCACGGTAGGTCTGATTACAGATTAGCCTCACAACCTTTAGCAGTGGGGAATTCTGGGAATTGGTGCTGACTGGGTCTCTGTTTGATCTCCACAGACCTCCCAACCTGCAGAACAAAGCTGTGAGTATCGAACCCGATTCTGTGTGAGGTGTAGGGGTGGGACGATACACTCTGCTCATGCTATAGTGGGATATATGGTGTTATATGTATTGTGATATATTGGTATGCAATGTAATATTTCGGTATATATCGTAATTATATTGGTATATATTGTGCTTATATTGTGATTATATTGGTATACATTGTGATATATTGGTATATATTGTGATTATATTGGTATATATTGTGATAGATTGGTATATATTGTGATTATATTGGTATATATTGTGATTATATTGGTATATATTGTATATTGGTATATATTGTAATATATTGGTATATATTGTGTTATTTTGTGATTATATTGGTATATATTGTGATATATTGGTATATATTGTGATTATATTGGTATATATTGTGATTATATTGGTATATATTGTGATTATATTGGTATACATCGTGATATATTGGTATATATTGTGATATATTGGTATATATTGTGATTACATTGGTATACATCGTGATATATTGGTATATATTGTGTTATTTTGTGATTATATTGGTATACATTGTGATATATTGGTATATATTGTTATTTTGTGATTATATTGGTATACATCGTGATATATTGGTATATATGGTGATTATATTGTAGATATTGTGATTATATTGGTATACATCGTGATATTTTGGTATATATTGTGATTATATTGGTATATATCATTATATTTTGGTATATATTGTATTATTTTGGTATGTGATAGATTGGTATTTATTGTGATTTAATTGGTATAGATCATAATATTTTGGTATATATTATTATATTTTGGTATATATTGTGATTATATTCGTATATATTATTATATTTTGGTATATATTGTGATATTTTGGTATATATTATTATATTTTGGTATATATTATTATATTTTGGTGTAGATCATGATATTTTGGTATATATTGTGATATTTTGGTATATATTATTATATTTTGGTATATATTGTGATGTATTTGTATATATTGTATTATTTTGGTGTATATTGTGATAGATTGGTATATATTGTGATATATTTGTATATATTATTATATTTTGGTATATATTATTATATTTTGGTATATATTGTGATTATATTTGTATATATTGTATTATTTTGGTATATATTATTATATTTTGGTATATATTGTGATTATATTTGTATATCTTGTATTATTTTGGTATATATTATTATATTTTGGTATATATTGTGATTATATTTAGGTATATCTTGTATTATTTTGGTATATATTATTATATTTTGGTATATATTGTGATTATATTTTGGTATATCTTGTATTATTTTGGGATTTATTATTATATTTTGGTATATATTGTGATATATTTTAGTATATACTGTATTACTTTGGTATATATTGTGATAAATTGTGTAACACTGTTTTATTTACTCTCTGTCTCGTTGTAGCTCCGCCCCAGAAGCAGCCCAATAAGTTGCGGGACAAACAGGCTCAGCCTCTGGATAAACACAGCTGGAGACTGGGTTACTTTGAGGTGGACGGAGTGAAGATCGCCGCCCAGAGGTCAGAGTCTGATGTGCTCTTATTCTAATATGGTGTATCAGATGGGGGGGCTGAAACTTAATCCTGTTTGATCTGCTCACGGTTCCAGGATATCGTTCGCCTGCTCCGTCTGTAAGTTCCGCTCGTTCTACAGAGAAGAACTGGACGCTCACCTGGAGAGTAAATCTCATAAAGATACCTTCGACTTTATCTCACAGCATTTCTCCAAACCCACCATGGACTTCCTGCAGGTACACACACACACACACACACACACACACACACACACACACAAAATGGATCTGATCTGAGAACTCACATGAACGCTCTCCCTCTGTGTGTGTGTGTGTGTGTGTGTGTATGTATGTGTGTGTGTTGGTGTGTATGTGTGTGTATGAGAGAGAGAGTGCACAGGGCTACAAAACCACTGCATTTTAATTACTGCCAGCCACCACACTGTGCTGCTTTGATATGGAAATGACCCCACAGTCTTCATATGCATCGCCGAAATCTTTCACCGATTCATAAAAAACAATGTGTTAGACCACAGACTATACCTGATCGTGATGATTAGAGACAGGACCCGTGTGAAAAAGCCCCCCCCTAGAGACTGCTCCAATTAATTTTCACATATTTATGTGTATTTTAAGAGCTAGCGAAAGAAAGGCAAAAAAGGCGACGTGTTTGTTTGAGCTACCCCTTTTTGAATACTGTAGAAATATTCGTCCGTTATGTGCCTAATTCCACTTCACTTTCAGCATGCCTCACACAGAAAGGTCTAGATCTGACTGACGTCGCAATTCCATGCGATGGTTGAAACACACGGCTCTGTTTTCACACCGTGAAAGCACAGTTTTTACCAGTCAAATGAGAATGCAAAGCCTTTCTAGCGCTCTTGACCTATTGATGTCAAGAGTCAAGCCGTGGGCCACAGGTACATTCTCTACGATTTCTGTTGTGGGCAAAAGGGTCATCTATTTATTTTTACCACAAGAAAAATAGATTTTGAACTTTAAAAGCAAATCTCTTTGAAATAATACAATGACCAATTAGTTTTAGTAGAGTTTGGGTTTAAACGCCTTTTTGGCTACACTGCTGTGTTATAAGCTCTCATGTTATAATGTCAGTCTAACTTCCCATCATCAGCAGCAACACTACAATTTGCATGTGCTGTTAAGTTATAGATAAGAGTTTTACTGTTAAAGAGTTACACTGTACACTGAATTGCAGTTTACTATCCACAAATACTAAGTTAGAAAAAAATCAAAGGTATAAAGTATTAAAATTAGAAAAAGTCAGTTGTGAAATCTGGGTGTGTGTGTGTGTGTGTAGTGTAATGTATTTGCATTTGCACTGCTGTAGCAGCATGATGAATAACACACACATACATGCAAAAGTACACACATATGCTTCACAGTTCTGTGCAATTGTTTGAGAAATTAAAGCTTATTATAGGGGTCGGGCTAGCAGGAGGGCCATTGGGTGTGAGTTGCGCACAGTCCTAATGGTCTAGGGGTACAAGCTAATTTGTAGCCTGGTGGTCCTTGATTTGCTACTCCTGTGTCGCCTGCCAGATGGGAAAAGTGTGAGAATAAGTATAGGTTGCTTAATTTCTACTTACAGTGGCAGAAAATACTTAAATTGAAAGTGCAGCCAATGGGCTCTTATTCATTATCCGTCGTTCGATTGTTACACAGGAATTACACCTTTGATTTTCTTCAACTACGAGGTCGACATCCCTGACCCGGCCTCTGTATAAATCACTGGGGTTTATGAGACAGGGGATTTCAAGCAAATGTCAGCACACTACCAACGCTGAGGAAGACAATGGGCTTGAAATCCTCTCCTGTTTCTAAAAGAAAGTCTGCAGTGCTTTCTATCCAGAATGGATAGATTGAATAAAGTAACCGTGACTGGCTGTAGGTCAGGCCATATGAGAACAGGGACAGTTAGACACTATCCATGCATTTCGAGCAGCGACTTAATCTAGTTCAATTCAAATAATATTGAAGTATAACATGATAAAATAAAATTGTACGTCTGTTTTATTGTTTAAAAAATCTTCCTCAGACTGATATCTCCAGTCCCTTTGGATTTCATGCTCATCACACATGAAAAGCGCACTGATGCCACGCTAAGTCAAAAGTGCATCAGAACTTCAATAATGCATTCCAGATACTTGAGATATTCCGGCACAAAAGCAGCGGGGGGAAAAAAAGCAGCCCTCCTAATGAACATGTTGCCATCGGTTTTGATCATTGTTGAAATATTCCACAGCAAATTAGCTAACGCTTAAAGACAGATGTCACAACATGTGCTGCAGCAGTTCGCTCTCGCCCAGCTTTCCTCCCCTACGGCTGGTGTGCGTCTTACCTTTTCCAGACCTGCTGTTGTTTACCTCTGCTGATGTTTATCATTAGGCAGCGCTGCTGGCACTATTCTAATCTCACCGACACCACTCACGTTAAAAAAGAAAGCTTTAGATATTACTGCCCTTCTACTGTTCCTCACTAAGTATGTAAGTCTAACCTGCATTGTGGCGACCCGGAGGATGAAGTTGCGCAACAGATAAATGTATGTATGAGCGACACACTTGTGTAACCTGCATCTTTGTATAGTTGTTGTAGTGCAGCTAATGCTTTGACTACAGAACTTAGTTATTTCTCTTACTACAAAAGAAGGAGAAAAAAATCACTGTTTCTGTTCACATTCATACAAATAATATGATTTTAGATGGCAAAGAATTCATTTAGGTAAGGATATTATACATGGATCAACTAGTTACAGCATGACTGACTGCTCCCAGACATTCCACGGTTTGATCTATAAGTGCATGCAAAGGTAGCATTGACTAATGTAAAAAAATGCACTCAGTGCTTCCCTGATCAGAACCACCAGCTCTGATTAGTATGAATCACTAATCCACAAAAAGGAATAAAACCAAAATTTGAATTTGATACCAAATCAAAAATCAAACCTGAAGAAAACATAACAAGGAACTAAATTCTGGAGTGTCTGTCAACTCCTTACAATAAAGCAATTCTAGTCAATTTTATAGTGTATTAAATATAAATCTGTCAAAAAAAATCTCTGTTCAAATGAAAGTAAATATCATTTTCACATTTTGTTTAAAGGATGTAAATAAATACATGTAGGGTATATAAATGAAAGAAAATATATGCAAAATCTGGACTATATTTAAATATATGTTTAGCTGTCTGGATAACATTTTAACGCATTACAAGCGTTCGAATATTTTTTCAAATAGTTACACTTTTATGTTAATCCCTAAGTGATTGAAAGTGATTTCTAACTGGTATATTTTAGATGACTTTTCAAATAAAACAGAATATTATTTGTGTCCACTTGCTCTCTAGAGCTTCCTATAAACCCGACAACCCAAGCAACCTGGTAAGGTTTATTTACTCTAAAAACAGATACAAGATCTATTTTTAACAAACAGGCACTGGGAGGCATATTCCAACACAAACAATTTAATTACGATTATGAGGAGCAGAATGTAGACTAAACAAGTTGAGGGGAAAGTGAGTAGACAGCGGAAGCGCTCAACTTACCGGCACCATATGCGACAAGCGCGGCTTTCCCCGATCCTGTTAGGAAAAGTGCAGTGACCGGCGCAGAGCCGCTCGATCTCCCCTCAAAACCACGCGCACAAAACCCTGGAGGAACGACACAGAAAACGTGGATGAACATAAAAAACCCGGCATGGGTTATAATAAAATCGCACCGCAAGCTGATTGCAATGGAGAAAAGTTACTAGGCTGTAAGGGATTATTTTGAGCGTGTGTGGTTATTTGAGTGAGCTCCTTAGAAAAACAGTACGCGGATGCATTTCTTAAAATTAAGTAAAACGCACTGACATGCAATGGATCTATCAGCTAATCGATCCCATCGATACAGGCGGCTGCCAGCGCGCACATACCCTCGCAACGATTTGTGTTCATTAAAACATTGTGGATTTGTTATGAACTTTAACATAGCAGTACAGAACAATTGTTTTACGCTCTACGAGGATAAAATAGACTCTGGGGATAAAGCAGGTACGATGAGAGGGCAGGGCAGGGCAGGATAGGATAGGACAGTACGGCACGGCACGGCACATCCCCTGGCCAGCAATCAGGACAATGTGCTGAATCGGCGGTCTAATTATAAACGTGCCATTTGGACTTCCATTGCCACCTTACCTTATGAGGGAACTCTCAGACACACAGCGGCTGTTCAAACTAGAATGCCATTACGGGATCAGCTTCGACCCAATACTGAGACGAGCCGGGAGAAGGAGAGGAGATTGCTTTTCAGGCAGCCCGTCTTACTTAAGAAAAGAGTGTATTATTAGACGCCTGGTTATTCTTATACGCACTGGACACAAACTTCGGAGAGAGGGAGAGTGGCAGAGAGGGAGAAGTTAAGCTGGCTTTAATTAAGGTGTCCGATTGCGTCCCGTTCTCCGAACAACAGAGCTTTTGTACTTCCATCATTTTTGAAAAGCAAAAGAAATTCATTTGACAGCTAATAAAGCGGGCCCGTTAAGTTGCGGTGGCAAGTTTGCAGGATGGGTGCACTGCGGTACTGAATTAAAGAGCAGACATTTCCATTAAGGGGGCTTTAAAAAGCCCATAAATTCCAAAAGACGTCAGCACGCCATGTTTCTTATTAAAATATTATCAGCGCGTGTCCAGCCGTCGAAAAGTCGCTTATCTGTGTGCGAGTGGCTCTAGTTTTGAGGAAACACCCTTTAGAAGATGAGCTATCTCTGTCACACAGGCAAAAGTTCACACGTATTGAAAGTGTCCTCTAAATACCTTGAGATATACTCTGTATAGTCACCTCCAAGCATTGTGTCCCGTATGAATAAAAAAAAGGTTTCTCAAAATGGTTTTTAAATGAATTAGGTTTTATGGAATTTATCCAAGAGATAAGCAAGTGTTTTATAGGGAACAAGTGCGCTATAATTTATAATAGTGTGTGATCATATAGATCCAGAACCAGAGTTTGCTTCTTGGATGCAATAGTGAGGTTAATCATTTTTGTTTGGCAGCAAACTTTTTTAGGCCGACAGACTAAAAGTTGCATATTGTCTGTAAATGGGCCGACTTTGCTAAAGACTTCATTTTAATTTATGACTTATGCATTCTTCTCAGGCCATTTCTCCTGACCTCTGAGAGAAAAGTGAAGCCAGGCCGACATTCCTCCCTCCCCTACACAGTACAGTATCTGTTAAGTTAAACCTGGGACTATGTTCAGATTTAGATTTTGGAGCGGGTTTTTTCTCAGCATAATTGTTCGGTTCACCGAGACGAAAGGTGAATCTGAACTTACTTAGTCTTGAACCCCCGGCTGCATTGATAATGAATAGTACCGCTGTGTGGACGAAGTGTGAAATTGCTTCCCCCATAAGCCTAGAAGTTGCTTTTGCCCGTTCGGATAACAAAACAATTCTTTATTAACGCAAAACGCACACAGCTAATAATTTACGGCACACCGTGCGCAGTTTTTCTTTGGTTTCTTTTTGTGTGTGTTCGGTTGTTGTTTCAGATGCGCGTCTGCTTCGTTGCGGCTCGTTGCGTTCGCGGTCACTTTCTAACAAACGTGGAGGCAAAAGGTGAAGCTTCGGCTCATTTCTAGTCACCAGGTCTGTGACTGCGAATAACACACCATAGCTGAACCAAGCGGCTGCCACCAAGTTTGAAGCGTACGAGCGATGAGCGCAACAAAAACAAACAAACAATCACAAGCAAACAAACAAACAAACGTGTCATCTAGATGTCATGTTTTGAAGTGCTAATGCCGTCTGGAAGCGCCGACAAGCCGCGAGAAGCAACACAAAACGTGTAAACCTGAGTCACAATCACGGAACAACAGGTTAAGAAGTGAGTGCAAACAAACGCAAACAAAACGTAAAAAAGTTTACCTCGATGGAACCGCGTGTCAGCTCGCAGACGCTGCCGTCCTTTCCAGATCCAGATTCAGTACCAAAGGTTAGAAAGTAACGAAAATCATTGAAAAGCCGAACTCAAAGTGGATTGATCGCGCGGACTGAGGCGAAGTTCAAACTGTCAGAAACGCGCCTAGGAGCTGGCTGCTGCTGCCAGGTTGTCCCGCCGATGGCACCTCCGTGTAAGAGAAAGCGAGGTGCAGGAGAGAAGACGGCGACGAGTTGCTGTCAATCTTGGCAATCAATGCGTGCGGCCATGTCGCAAGCATTCAAAACATTTCCCGTCGTGCAACATCAGAAAGTGAGTGGCCAGGGGCATTGATGTGAGCAAGGCAAAAGAGGCAGGGCTCCCCCTCCCAGACAAGAAAGAGAGAGAGC
>JAUZSU010003490.1:0-23099 GCA_034780255.1 Parotocinclus maculicauda
GAACTGCGCATGCGCGAAGGGAACATTCAGTGCTTTAGCACCGCCTCTGGCGGTCAGTAGGGATGAAATAGAACCGTAGTTACATACGTAACTTTCGGTTTCTTGGCTTCTCCTCTTCCCTAAGAAGCTACCTTATAGCGGAGATGTCTATCTATCTATTTATATATAAAGCCGTGTATATACACGCGTGTGTGTGTGTATATATATACTTGATACTGTAGCCTGCAGAAATCTTTTTTTTTTTTTTTTTTGATTTGCATACAAATGTAATTTATTTTTCTTGTAAGAAATAATTCTATATTGTTATTATACCATTACTAAAACAATGGTACTGTACTAACTTGAAGTAGAGTTTAAAAGTACAGTTAGTGCTGTTAACTGGATATGGATATATGCATTCATAATAAGTAAATCTCTGCTGTCTTTAAAAACCCAGTAACACTGGTGTGCCTAGCAAAGTTCTCCTAGTGGAACAGGCTTACTACCAGATCACATTCTGTGATAGTTTGTGGTGGCAGCCTTCCATTAAGGTCCTGGTGTGTTAGGCTGAATTTGTGGGCAGTAAAAACTAGACTACAGTCTAATTGTACATTTCCTAAGTCACTTAAGTGCCTGAGAAAATAGCAATTAAGTGCATGTGTTGGGTAGGTGAGTGTACTTTCTATAGATGAAAGGTCACCTGGAACCTACAGCTATTCTAGTTCAACTGCTTTTATCAGCGTTTGTCGAGCTATGTGTGTTTGAACCAATTCCGAGTGTCATTCCCCCATGAGACAGCTTTAAAGCGACCTTTGTATCTTTCACACTGGCCACAGGCCAAAATGTTCTCCGATTCACGCCCTTGTTCACACTGCTGACACTCGAAGCACGTGGCAGTACTTTAAAAAGGCATTTATTTATCAATACAAGTGGTATATTTAGAAATGTGCAGCAAAGAAACGCTTGAGAAAAAGAAAGAAATGTAAGCCTCTTAAGGGAAAGTCAGACCGGGTAGAAGCTGTATTAGAAGAAGAGTACTGATGTGCCTTAATAAATTGTTTACTAGTACAAAAATACATTTGAGGGCACAAGATACAGCATCCAGTATCACAAATACGGTACCACTCGCTGTAGCGACCCCTACAGGTTGACTGAATAATTTCAACTGCTCGCTTTTCCTAGTTCATAAATACAAATAAAAAGGTTTTCATTTCTTACTGTTAAAAATACCACTGAATAGAGATTTGTGTATATGATGGTAGAAAAGTTTTATTTTAAATGTTTCATTACTGCCAAGTTTAGTTCCAAGGCTCAGGGGTATAACTGGAATACAAACATAACCAATGTAATAGTTTATCCTCATTTTTTGTTTTAAAGAATCTTTTTTTTTTATACAAAAAAAACAAAAAAAAAAGTACAAAAATTCATTTACAGCAAACCAAGGCCATATGCTAGCGTTATATACAGCCATAATTTAAACATAGCCTAGGGTTTTTTTTATTATTATTATTTTACTTCATATGCATAGCAGTTAAAATAAAGCATACCTGTTCATTAGCCTTGATTATTATGTACTAAATCCAATCCACTTACATAATGGGTTCAGAGTGGTAACAGAATTTAAATGTCCTTCATCGTTTCCCCTCGACTTGACCTAGAAGGTTTGCATGTCATTCGTTAACTGAATGGTAAAAATGCAGATAAGGCATCACTGCTCGCAGTGTAGAGATGGGGGAAGTCAGTGTTATGAATGTAGTAGCAGGTTTCTGGACCTGAGTCATAGCACATGCATAGATCTCTAGACAGCAGAGGTTTTAGGGGGGGGGAAAGACTCAATGCCAGTGTGTTCATCTACAGTACAAAAGCTCTGTTCAAAACATAGAGCCTAATTGAAGCCAGTGAAGAAAGTTCATCAGTGATAAGCGCAAAAGTCCCAATTCTTCAAAAGCATGTCTTCATACCATAATCATATCAGATCCCTCCGTGTCCCTCTGTGTTTTCTGAAAAGTAGCCTCAGAATTATGCAGATCCACAAAGATCTTCACACACACGCACGACGACAATAGATGTCACAAATAAAAAAGTTCCACACTTTTTTGTTTGTGAGCATATATGCAGGATTGCAATATTTAAAACAGATTTTAATTTCATTGATATTCTTCCATTTAAAATGTCTTCATATTTTTTTCAGTTAATAGGCAAAATGTCAAAATAGGATCATTTCACTCAGTCTGTGGCACCGGTCATGCATTCTATTAACAGTTCCATTAATAACTTCTTTTATTCCATTGTTTTTGGCAAGCCTTCAAGCACCGAAAATAAAGAAGGAAAAGAGAGTTTGGTGGGGATTCAGCACCAGGGGAGGGTGCTCTGCTGGTCCTCCGAATTAAGTACGACAGGAAAGGATTACTCCGTTGTAGAACTGGGCAGGGTGAATAGGGAAGAAAACGGGCTTCCTCGTGTTCTCCAGCTTTGCCTTTCTGTAACAGACCAGCTGTCGCCCTCTTCAGAAGTGGTCGATAAGCACAGACACACAGTTCGCACCCACAAGGTAGTTTGGGTCCCCTGGGAGAGATTTATTTTGCCAGCATTTTGGGTCACCTGGAGGAAAATCACAAGGTAAGCAAAGCAAGATAAAACTGGGCCAGAGTTAATCAGTACTGTCAGAAATGACCACATCCGAAAGGGGCAACAACATATGTAAATGAAAAAGAAAAAAAAAAAAAAACCCAGCCCAGGCAAAATAAAGTATCGAATTAGCTTGCATATTGTATATACAGTACTGTGCAAAAGTCTTAGCACCATTAGGTTTGTTGTTTTAGCAATGCAATAATGACCTTCTATGGCATACTGTCAACAGCTGAACACAAAAATGTCAAACTTTATTTTGTTACTTCATATTCTTCCCTTTCCATATCCAAGTGTTTCCACCTTGTTCCTCTTCTAAAACTGATGTATTGGCTGCTACCCTTAAGGCTGTAAATGGCTCAACTTGGCAACCCACTGAGGCTGCCAGAAGCAATTTTAAGAGATGACTAAATACTTGCCTCTGTAGCCAACAGAAGCTGATTTTAATCAGTTTTAATACTGTACTTGTTATGTGCTAATAAATAGACAAAGAAACACTTCTATATGGTCATTAGACCACTGCTAAAACACTGGTTTACCTATTCTAATGGTGACCTAAAACTTTTGCACATTGCAGTATACAAATCACAGATATTGCAATAGTCAATTTGGGGTCAGGATCGTCAAAGGTTTAAATCAGTAAGCAGGACTAATACTGGAAAATTGCAGCCATGCTGAAAATCGCTATCATGGTAAGTATAATACTATATGTTAGAGCCCACTACTGCAGGGACCCAGGTCTGAGATTGGTCAAGGCATTAGATTGAGACACGGTTGGCTGTGCCTGTAGAACTGGAGGCCAGACAGGGATTATATCCCCCAGTGCTATAGCAGCAACCTCTTACACAGTCTTTCGATGCACTGTGATCCTATCCAGGGCAGGATTATGCCTGGACTACTGAGAACTAAGCATGGATAAAATGTTCTATAAAACTATTAATTTCATTAAATTATTTTAATGCTTGTTGAATGTCAAGTCACAAATGTATTTATGTCTTAACTCATCTCCACATAATTGCTTTAGAAACGATAAAACAAAAGCATCTGCCGACGCTGCTTTGCTTTCTGGAACCAAAAGTACTATCTATTACACCACAAGTCACAAAGACATTTAACACTGAATGCAAGAGGTTTTAAATGCCAAAGAATAAACTTAATGTGTTAATACTAAACAAAGTGACTTTGAATAGGGCATAGTTGTTACAACATTTGGATGGTAGGTTTGAAATTTGGTGTAAACACCATAAAAGCATGGATCCATCCTCCCTTGCATCAGCTGTTCAGGCTGCTGCTGCTGGTGGTGTAATGGTGTGGGTGAAATATTATTGGTACACTTTGGGCCCCTTTATACCAATTGAGCATTATTTAAATTCTACAGCCTACACAACTATTGTTGCTGGTCATGTTCATCCATATGACAAAGCTCAAATCTTCTCAAAGTGGTTTCTTGCACGATACTGAGTGTACTGTATTCGAATGGCCTCCACAATCACCAGAGCTTTGTCTAAATGGAGCACGAGCACCCCTAGTCTGTCACTGGACTAGTCATTGTCTTTTGTACTTTTAATAAATTGTTCAATAAATAACATGCAATAGTCAGCACTTATATTATTATAAAATAAGCTTTGTGTTAATGTTCAAGTGTTTTAAGCATGTGTCAGGTAGGCTGCAGTATGATTTATACAGTATCTTTAAAACCCCTGGTTTATAATAAAATCAACTTGTTTTTCAAGACTTAGTTTACCAGAAAGAACCTGAAGAACACCTGCATTAGGATTATTCTAATCTACAAAAACATTTAAAAAAACAAAAAAACAAACATGTCCTAACTGCACAAATTCAAATTCTGAGTAACCATACTGCTGACTGTTGCTAGTTTTTTTAAACAATTTATTAATTTTGTTTAATCAATAAAGCATCTCAAGGGAAAGAAAGAAGAGATGGAAATGGAAAACCAGAACTGGAATGAGGGCACCCAAATTGGATCTTTTATCAGAATCACTTAGGAATGGACCAATCCTGTTCTTTTTGTCTGTTTTTTAACATCTTTACTGTAATATCAGTACTTGATCAGTATGTGGTATTGACCAATATTCTGATCTCTCTGTCTCCTATGACTTGGACTACATAGCGCACACGAATGCTGTGCAGACAGAAATACATCAGTAGATCAGAAATTCTCAATTTCAAACTGCATTACAGGCCAACACTGGTGCTGTACAAATAGTTGGCATCAGATTGGTACATCCCTAATTATCAGAAACCACAACCAAGACCCAAAGAAATCCAAAAGGCCAGAGAAAGGACAGCATACCCGACGAGGAGTCGGATGATTTTAGAGCAAAAGACCAACCATCAGGGGTCATAGACGCACAGTGTGGTAAGCGTAGCTCCACTGGCTTCTGGAACTTCAGACCATGAGGCCCACACATGACCAGGGGACTGAGCAGAGTTTCTCCTGCAGGAAGGTGCATGAAGAGAGCAAATGGACTTAACCAGGCTGAAAACAATAACTGTCTCATAACTGATATTACAACGAGGCACTATAAAAAAGCTAAGTGCATCATGAAGACACTATTAATGTTTATTTAAAAAGCCCTAGCATTAATTATTTACTGCTCTGTTGGAAAATGATGGACTGAGTAGTGCCTGTTTACCTTTCTCCTTGTCCAGCGGAGGCAGGATGCTGTTGTCTCTACACACTTTGAAGTAGATCTCCTGCTCCACGCTTTCAGGAATGGCTCCCTGTGGGATAATAATACTCACGCCTGTCTCTATTGAGCTCAGCACACCACCATTACAGTTAAAGACACCCCGTGCTGTGGCAACTACAGTGTGTCCTTCATCATCGTCGTCGTCATCCAGCGCGCTGGGGCTGCAAGGCGAGAGAAGCAGTGATGAACATGATGGCCCACTAAACAGGTCCAAAGATCGAGAGCATATAGGGATGCGTTTTACCTGACAGGGATTGCTTTGGGGATAGTGTTGATGTTGTTGTGCTGATATTTGGGCCTGTTGTCCATGGTGCGAGTGAATGTATCCACACCGCTATCTGCATCCGGAGGTTGTGGTGAGAGTTTGGGATTGTTGTTCATCACGCTAGGTTTGATTTGGGTGTCATTGGGAAGAAGGTTGTGGTTGAATTTGGGACTTTCAAACTTGCGCTCGAAGGGCCGTGCCGTGCTTGTGTAAGGCTTCGGGGCGTAGCGGTTGTAGCTGGTAGCAGTAGGGGCGGACAAAGTTTTGGTTGGGGCGTCTGTGCCATTGACTGGAGATTTTTGCGAAAGGTAGTTGCCTTGAACGGTGTCATTCTGTGTAGGAGGACGGAGAGTAGATAACTCTGGTTTGCCTTTCGGAGAGTTGTGGGGTTCAGGCAGAGAGTTCACTAAGAAATACAACAGGAAAATGTTTCAGCTTTCAAAGCACAGCTTTATTGTTTACCTCACAGTGTGATCCGTGTTAAACAAACACATCTGTTGCAGTGTTTATGTAATACCACACACTGCATTGTTTAAGTGAGAAATCTGTTGCTTTAAGCTCTCACCCTCTGTGTTGCCGAGTTTGGGCAGAGATGTTGGTGGGACAGCAGGACCTGACTGACCGTAAGGAGTTGGTATGGAGTTGATCTGGGGGAGCGGCTCAAATCTTTTTTCCACAGGACTCGCCTTTTCCACTGGCTCCGTCCTGAAAAACATGGCAGCATGGTATCACTGTATCGTTACCCTCCTGCTGTATGTATCATGTCGCTGCTAGTGGATTTAAAGCTGGTGACTGGAATAACCATTGCAGTACACTGGTTCCATTGTCATGACAGAGAGTTCAGCTTGATATTACTTGTGCTTTGTGATAACTTGCATCCTTATGCTGAAAGTAACCATTAAACTACAATAAAACTCATAAATGGATGCAC
This sequence comes from Parotocinclus maculicauda, assembly GCA_034780255.1. NCBI lineage: Eukaryota > Metazoa > Chordata > Actinopteri > Siluriformes > Loricariidae > Parotocinclus > Parotocinclus maculicauda. The sequence goes on from JAUZSU010003490.1 coordinate 6,518, forward strand.
ACAATCAGCAAATGTAGTCAACCACCTGAAGCATTCAGTAGCTTAAACTGCTTACAAGACAGGCTGGGTCCATGAATTTATTGTATGTAGACCACGTTCTGGTCCTAACCCCTTCCTAACCTGGTGACACAAACTATCAGCAGTGTTGTAATACTCGAGTACAGTCTCAAGACCATAAATTAAATCTCATCTCGTCTTATCTTGGTATCAGGGTAAGGTGGACTTCTAAAATTCTGTCAAGACCAGCCTACACCTTTAAATCTTTAAAAACGTACTAATGATTTTATATTTATTTAATACAAACAATCCATTCAAACAGAACACATCAGACTTTCTCTGATTGGCTAATGGGGAAAACATTACTACTGTTCTTGGTCAAAATTAATGCACACTGTTTGATTTGAGTGTATTTTACGTCGTTATCAGTGTTGGAGGCCATTTTAGCGTCACACACGACGTTATCTCAAGACTAGTCTTTAACGTGTACTTTCAAGTTAAAGCAAATTTAGCTTAATCAGTTAACCCAACACACACGTCTTTGGACTGCAGTTCCAGAAAAACTCAATACACCACTCCAACTAGGACCAGCTACAATGCCACATCAGTTACCTTGAATTCTCCTTCCGTTTTTCATTTGAATGTTATCTAAAGCTGTGGATCATTGACCACAGGATTCATGCAATGTGTGAATAAGTGACTGGAGTCATGAAGGGTGTTTCTAATAGCAACTGGTGTGTGCCCCCTAAAACATTCATATGGTTCTCACTGCAAATCAACCACAACAAAATAAATAGCATTACACTATTAAACAAACAGACATCTACTGTAAAAAGTACAATACCTATTGTAAGGGTATCCTATCTGAGGCTGTGCAGGTTTTGCCAAATCATGGAAGCGATTTACTCCAGACTGATTCGAGGGCTTGTTATCGAAGCTGCGGCGGTCGAAGTAGGACAGCTGTTTTCTGTAGTATTCCTCATCTTCTTCAGGGTCGTAGTGATTGGTGCGGACAACCTCTTCTCCTATTCGTGACTGGGGCTTCTGTGGTTCAGGAGCCCTATGATGGGAAAACAACAGATAAAAAAATATATATTAAATGAAGGCAGTGATTTTACATTTACTTTGACCTGTTTCCATTGCAGATAGTATAAAACAAGGTATTTAATGTTTTATCTGGTCTGCAATACACATTTTAGGCCTGCTACACAGTTGGGACGGGGGCACTTTAGAGTTAGTATTTACAAATAATAATGAATAATAAAAATATATATAATAATAAGAATAGTAATTACAAAAAAAATAAAAATTAACAAACACAAAAATAATTGTGATTTCAAACAGATGACTGTTTGAATCATGATTTGGTACAAAAGCATTATCCACAAAAGGCCCTTGAGCAGCAAAGATAGGATCTCTAGTTTGCCAACAAATTTGTGAGAAAATTATTTTTTAAAAATCATAAAAGAATTCAAGGAATCTGGAGGAACGTCAGTGAGTAAAAGGCAAGAACACAAGCCTAAACTGAACTCCTGTGATCTCTCATCCTTTATACGGCACTACATCGAGAACCATCATTGATCAATCATGCTGCAAATATGCTGCCTTCTACATGATATCTTTTCCAGGGACGTGTGTAGAGAATTTTGAAACGAAAAACGTGAAAGCAACAACCCAGTACAGGTTCACATCTTAAGACGTGTTTGCAGAGAGAATGGGAAAAAAACGCTTGAAACACGTCATGGCTTTGTATCATCTTTGCCAAAAGTATTTTAATTATTGCAACAAGGAATGGCAAGATTACAGAATAATAAATGCCTTATTAACCCAGATTTTTTGGAGTACGTTTTAGCTTTTTGTTAAAAGCATTCACATTGACTTACAACTGATACAACTGGGTTAAGGGTCTTGCTCAAGGACCTAACTGTGGCAGCTTGGCAGAGGTGGGATTAGAGCCCTGCACCCTTTGGGTCCATAGTCCAGTATATAATTCGATACACCATCCTTGACATACACACAAAGTTCACGTCCTAAATGTGATAATTAGCCTAAACATTCCTGACACCCTGTTTTTAAACAATTGGAGGAACACAATCATACCTGTATCCAGGTTTCTCCTGTTCTAGGTTGTTGAGAGAGTTTGCTTTAGGCACAGGGCCGGGTACACTCACAGGTTTGGGAACATCTGTGGGCTGGTGCACAAAATGACACTGATTTAAATAAATCATTACTTCATCAGATCAGTATTACCACAAGCAATGACTAGATACAGAAACCAAACAGCCCAATGCAGATAATTTGAGCATGATGATAAAATATACATACCCTGATCCCTGGCAAATCTCCGGTTTCCTTGGCTCTGTCTACAGACACAGAGCGTTTGTTCTCAAACATCCTGACCCTATTGAGAACAGACTGGGGCTTCATGGCTGGGTCCTCCTCTTCCTCGTCCTCAGGATCTTCTCTGGGAGGGGGAGGTTGAGGTTTAGAAACTACAGAGTGGACTGGATCCACTGGAGACCGCACAATCTCAGGTTTAGGAGGAACCATAGGTTCAGAATTCATATGTTCATGCTGCCCTGGTTTGTAGCCACGGTTTGGCGGTCCAGGATTATATGTGGGTCTCAGAGAAGCATCGCCATAAAACTGCTTGGGAGGCTCAGGGGAGCGGGGATTGTTAATAGGGAAGCCATGGGGCTCTGGCTCATAAGGTGAGCGAGCATCGTATGTGCCTGGGGGAGGTGGAGGTGGGTCATCATAGCGAACAGGCCCTGGTTTGGTGTGCCGTGGTGGTCGGTTATTGTAAGCAGAAGGCGGCTCGTCGTAGCGGGGCTGAGGAGGACTATAGTCCTGTGTGGGCCCATCCTCATAGGGAGAGCGGGGTTCAAAGCTAAGAGCAGGAGGCTGGTGGCCCTGAGGGTATCCTGTCCCAACAGGAGGAGGAGGAGCCTGGGGCGAGGTTTGCTGGTCGTAAGGGGGCCACTGCTCGTCATAATGAGGCACACGGTTTTCATAGTGCAGGTGCGCATTGTAGTTGTGAGGCTTTGGTTGTGCATAGCCGCCACCATCATAGCCATAAGGCGGGTGGTCATATTCGCGGTATGGCTGTTTGTCCTGGTACACAGGCTGGTGGCTGTAGGACAGAGAGGATGGAGGAGCTAAAGACTGCTGTGGCTGCTGGGGCTTCATCACGTGGTTCACTCGCACAGGTTCATCCACACTGTACAGATCCTGCTTATACATCTGCAGGGAACAGAACACCATAAAACACGTACTATGAGCGCTTGGAAGATCTGGAAAGGATGCACCGGAAGTATGCGGTAATATATAATAAAATATTTTTTTTTAATGGATTAAGGAAAATGTAAGTGCCACAAATTTAGCTGTATCTGTAAAAACAATCAATTTTAAAAGAAAATAACTTGCACAATGTGGTCAATATGCAGCTAACAAGCAGATTATCTACCCCTTTTAACACAGTGTCATGCAATCATATTCGCAACAGGCCGTTGTGGTCGTGATTTTTCATTCCTAGACCTAGACCTGATGCCTTTTATTGAATCAGTTTGTCTAAGGTGTAGCTTCTGCCTGGATGGAATGAAAACCCGCAGCCACACAAGTCCTTCGCAGATAGGACTGGACACTGGTTTAACATATCCAGCTCTACATGTCTATTATTTGATAAGAAGCCTTTCAGGACTCACATGCACATATATTCAGTCAAAAGTGTCTTTAGTATCCAGCTGGAAGACGATTTCTTATTATAAATGTTTTCATTGTTATGTAACACCATTAGCTCTTTTATGCCTGATAGGCTACTTCTCAAATTTTCAGTAGCCTGAAGACAGTAGAATATTAATGGAATTGCCTGTTGGGTAACAATAGTGAGATTGTACATACAGATGGTTCCTGATGTGTTGCATATAATAAACTGCATTCATTACGTTTAGCATACTGTCTGCAGGTTAGATTGACATGCAGCCAGAGAAACATTCTTGCAAATCAGGTCAAAATCAGTTTGCAATTTCATATTCTACTGATACCGCAATCTACACAGCCTGCTGATGCACAAATGGTTTCTGACAAAAACAGTGCTTTCAACCTTTAACTTCTACTACGACTACTACTACACAAGACAAGCTGAAAGAAATATCAACTATTAGGAGCCATGCAAAAGGCAGACAAGGCGACAGTGAAGAGATTGATTTTGACAGGCCTCTGTTCTGGGATCACGCAGATGTGCCTGGGCCTCTTCCTTGCCCCCCACCCCTTACACAGGTCCATAAGGTGCAGGTGTACCAGTCACCCACTGTTGTGACAAAGGCACACGTAGCTCACGCATGGGTGGGTACAGCATACATGCAGACAGCGGTGTAGGAGGAAAATCAGAATTGTGCAAGAGGCAGGCAGCTTAAAAAGAGTGAAGTAATGGAGTCGTGCCCTTGGTACGACTCGTGGCAGTGCTACTAGTGCCGGTACCTTTGGATGTGGGTTGGGTGTGAGTGACTGGTGGGGGTCGTGAGTTGGGGCCTGAATGAGCTCAGGGTCGGGCTGAGGCTCAGGATCTGGGGCAGGGAGGTAAAATGGCTCGGCCTGAGCTGTGCCACTTGGCTCCTTGGGGTTCGTACCCGCTAGCGGTGAGGCAGGCTCAACAGCAGGGGCCACTGCTGCCACTGCAGGGTGGAAGGAGGGCATGGCCACAGCAGTCTCAGCCTGCTGTGGAGTACGGGGCACACAGGTTATAGACACGCCACCAAAAGCACATAGCATTTTTACTTTAGTTCTCATATGAAGCAAGTGCTTTACACTTTCCAGCTGCTATAGAAAACAGTAAATTTGATGTTTAGCATATATAACATCGTATTACACAAACTACAGTTATCACATAGGGTAGTGTTCTTGACTCACCTACAACACAAGCAGTAGCCTTATTCAGATGGTAATGATTTACCATGGAGTTCCTCAATTACGGAATGAGAAACTCTTTGTGACAGCACAACACATTTTCTATAGTACTTATGAAGCAAGCACATATTTTCAAAGAGAGCGGAGAACATCGCAGTGTGTAGAAACTGTGAAGTAAGTATGAGAATGCAAAAAGCAAGTGCATTTATCTCCAGCCTGCTGAATTCCAAAGAAGCAGTTTCTTGTTTCTACGCTTAGACTGCCAAATATCCACCCAACCCAACAATGGGGCACCAGTGCACCAGCACAAATAGAAATGAAATCTGTGGAAAACACTGATGTGTAGCTCCATAAGACTTAAAAAGGTGTTGACACTGAAGCACCAAAGGTCGTGTCAATAAAAATAGCGACGTAGCTTTAGAAATGCCGCATCGATGCTAGATCCATTTTTACATTAACACAGAGTCTGATGTTTTCTTCAGTGAATTATGTGAATAAGTTGAGAATGGCACAAATTTTGGTTTTCACAAAGTTTGCGTCCTTGGTTTTTTTGTCCTATTGTCAGATGTTTATATGGTATAATGAAGTATAACTGTAAGAATGATGGCAACCCAGTGCTTGGAGTTGAACAAAGTTTATGGCTTTTTATAGTTAATAATAATTATTAACAACTACAATAAATGTTCCTTCTTATATTCAAGACTTCTACCAACTAGTATACATTTTTTTAAAGGTCGCACTTTCTTTGAAAATCTCAGATAAAATCTGGACAACTTCTTCCAGGAATTTATCCCAAAACATTGCCAAATCCAGACCCATAGTTCACATTAGTGCGTGGACTGTTAGCACCCATATATTAACTTAATACCATCTGAACAAGGCTACTGACAGTAGAAAATACATTTTCTCATATACATTGCATGGTCAAAAAAAAGAAAAGAAAAGAAAGAAATTCTCACACATATGGTGTTGGACCAAATTTAGCTTTGCTATAGAGTATATACATATACAGCATATTACCCTCCTTATGTTGTCCTATTTAATTATGTAATGTCATACAATGTATTTCCATCCATTCCATAACAAAGATTTTCTTTTTCATCAGCATCCTTAAATCACAACCATAATTTTCTGATCTAAGGCGTTAAAGTGTATGCTTACTGAAAACCAAAGTGTAAAAAAAAAATAATGTAACATTTTGTGTATTGACCTTGAGTGTGTAATATTCGTATTTTTACCACTGACCTTACAAGCTCCAATAACTCAAAGCAGATATTAAAATTAATACGTCTATGACAACCTTAATAAATGGAATTTACAACCCCTGCCCCCACTAAACACATAAAACTACATGCACCCGTGGCATTGCTCGTATACCGTACCTGCTGGGGAGCTGGCATCTTGAATCCAGCAGGTTCAATGCGATTAATGGGTTCAGGCTGGGCTGATGGGTGCTGGTAGCCAGGGTAGGCTGGTACATCCTGGATGACAGGTGGATCCTCTCGAACAGGCTCTGAGGAGCGAGTGATGGCAGGTTCACTGGGTAAGCCCACCTCATTATTCAGGGTCTCGTCCAGCTCCTGGTCTGTGTAGGCACCTCCTTCTGTATCTGTGTCTTCATAGTCAGAAGTATGCCGGCTGTCTGTGCTGTACATGCTGTACTCGCTGCCTGGTGCCGATAGGTAGGACAGGCGGTCATCGTGGATGTCCAGGTCATCCTCTGGTGCTCCGTCAGCCTGGGTACAGCAAATGGTAGAGGAACGTAAAGAAAATTGAGAAGTAGAACACATAAATGTTATGTCATATCATAAATCCTCTTTTTTATTACATGGGTCAGACAAAATGTAAAACTACAACAGCTAAAGCACTTAAATGGATTTTATGGAAGTAATAATAATGGATAGGGCTATTTTATTAAATACACAAAGTCTCAGTCATTTCATTTAGTCATTTCAAATCAGGTTGGTAACAACCGCAAAACCTGACAAATCAGTTCTATTAATAGTAAAATTAAGTAGATAATATATATTAAATTAAATAACTAAATAGATTTAAAATAACAAGTCCTCGGCGGTAAGTTACTGGAGGTACATCGTCTCACAATTTTTTTGACGGGGGTATCCATTCATTCATTGTCTTCCGCTTAATCCACACAGGGTCGTGGGCCAGCCGGCGCCTAACCGGCAACTCTGGGCACAAAGGCAGGAACAATCCCAGACGGGGCACCAATCCATCGTAGGGCACGCACGCACGGAGGGCAACTTTGAGGCACCAATTAACCTAACACGCATGTATTTGGATTGTGGGAGGCCATCCCACCCTGGGATTGAACCTGAGACCTTCTTGTTGTGAGCCACCATGCTACCCTTGAGGGGGAAACTTCATAATGAATTTTTCGTTTTTGTGAGCAGAGCATCTGAAAAGAGTGGTGATTAGTAGTGGCTGTAGTCCTCCTCGAGAATGAACAGCGTATCTAAATTATGTCCTCATTCACTGCTTCTTTAATTAGCTACCTACTTTTCTAAGAAATGTCTTGAGATTCTACTAACCTAGTTCGAATTTCGTTTGGTAGAACACAATTACAGTTAAGGAATCTTGAACCTAACTAAGGTGAAACAGACATGAGATTTCAAAAGCTCTGCATTTACGAATGCTTACCTTGCCTTCAGAAACCCAGACCAGCTGGTTCTGCTGCTGCTGGATGGTCTCTTTAAGTGCACCATACCACCCATCATTCATGTTGTTCAAATTAATGGTGGCTAATCAGATATAAAGAAAACAATTAGTTGTGCTACTTTAAAATCATCACCTTTTTTCCTCTTACCTTTTGGAAGTTATTTAGAAAATGCTTTCCACTGCACACTCAAAAAGTAAACTGGCCAAATTAAATGTGTATAGCTGTTGTGTGGCTTACATGGGTCCAGCTGGCATCAAACCTGAACAGACTGGATTTGCAACTTTCCATTACCAATAGAAATAAGTGTGCAGTGGAAAAAAAAAAAGTTTCAACCACCATTTGCTGTTTCTACACGTACTGGTGAAAAGGTGATGGTTGTTTTTCCTTAGTTTAAGAGCCCGCTCGTATAGTTTCCTGGCACTTTTTCTGGACTCGGGGCACAGCCTTGTCCTCATGTTTTTCACACCCTGTTTGCTGTCTGGGTTCAGGAATACCACAATAGGGTACCACTGAGCATAGTTCAGACGGTCCACAGCGTTAGGCGTGATGTCCAACACTGCATGCTTATCCTAGCAGAAGACAAAAAGCAAGTACCTAGGTGTGAGCATGAACCAAGCATGTTTGTAGTTTCAGACAGCTGAGTGCAGAAGCAGACAGGTGTTTTATGCTGGGTTAAATGACCGGGACTCACTCGATCAATGATCTGTTTAATGGTATGGAGACGGATGATTCCAGAGCTACGCTGGTCGGTCCCTGCATCTCTGGGCTCACTCTCTGAAATATTATGGACAAAATCCTGATTAATGCTAATAAACATTTAACTACACTTGACTAGTCATCAGTCATGCATTACAATTGTTTGGAGGTATGCAGGCAATCTCTATGTAAACTTTTTTGCACTGGTTCATATGATATGGTTATGAGACAATAATGACTGATAAACTAGCCGCAGCTGTACAGGGTTCAAGTATTATTATGCACACAATACGTTAAATGAGCAATTTTATAAAATAATTGCAGAAGTAGGAATATTATACAGGTCTTCAAAACTTTTTTTTTTTTAATAACTGATTAAATAAAGGGAGGGAACCATACTCACTCGCAAGCTCAAAGACGTCAGTCTGCTCTCTTGAAAGTTTCTCTCGGGCAACATCGGCAATAGGACCAAATATTACCACAGGTCTCAGGAAACCAGCTTCTCATTGCAAGAGCATCCGCAAAGCAAATTAGTAAAAGGAATTCACAAACACCAATACCCTATTTATGTAAATTAATTACTGCTTCTGTTAAGCCCTCACCTTCTCTAAGTACCACTCTCTCATAGGCAGGGAACTTAGTCTGGACAGGCTGTGCTGAGAGGTCTTCTCTACTTTTCCTCAGGTTTCTCTTTGAGCTACGCAGGCCACGGAACCTCCAGAAGTCTGCCCTGTCCCCCCCTGCTGTTTTAGGAAGTGTGTACTGCACACTGGACAGCTGCTCGGCTCTGGAAATGAGAAAAGGTTCAGCATGATACAAAATATCAAATATAAAACAGGTCATTTTTGTGATTGCTGGGTTGTATAATCTGGTCTCACAGCAAGTATTTTAACCACTGACTTCACTAGAATATAAAACACCCTAGATCATCTAGTACCTGTTCTTATTGGGGATGATTCCTCTTTCCACCTCTTGATGGTTCTTTCCAATACGGATGGCGAGCCAGGAGCCCAGCTTGCCATTGTACAGTGTATCCACTACTCTGAATACCTCGCCTTTATTAAAGCTCAGGCCGTATGGTGACTCCTTCTCGTACTCAAAATGCGTCCTGATGTAAAAGGAATCTCCCACGTCTGATTCCACAATTCGCCGGTACACTACAGTGCACAAAGGAGACAGTAAAAAAATCTTAAAATGTAACTGAATGTACAGTCATACATAACAAAAAAACTAAAAATAAATTATGCTTTCAATAAAATCTGAAAACAGCCAACATCCTCACCATCCTTCTTTTTCTGGGCTAAAATAGTAACATCATCCCCTTTGGGCAGATCCAGAAGAAAGAGCACAGCCTCTTCTCGGATAATGTTTGCAAAGTCTACATTATTTACCTGCAGAGAGCACAGAAAAGATGAACACCACTGTAATATATGCCTAAAAAAAAAATTAAAAAAATCAATAACCATGCTCCAAATACTCACAAAAAACTAACAAAACAAAACATAGCAGTCAGTGTGTAGTACAAAAGCCCTGCCCATTGTTCTCAATAAGGATTCAAAGTGGTAGGCAGACTTGGCAGCAAAGCAAGAGAAATGCATACCTCGCTAAGGAAACCACCTTGAAAATAAAAGTATTTAATACAAGGCATGCATTCGTTCAGACAGCAAGCAAGAGAGTTTAAGAATCAAACCGCCATAAAACTACAACTGCCATCACAAAAACATAAAACTAGAACACTAAAAATCCCCTCTTCCCAAGGCATGTAAGCTCCTTCTTATCCAATCATTTGAGCTAAATTATCATTCAAGCAAGTTACGATGCAGACAATCAAAAATATTTCCACTCTATTAACCAATTCTTAATTGCAGTATCTGTCCAAACTGTTTGTGGGATTTAATCATTTTAATACTGTTGTCATGGCACGCAATCTTTACCTAATAAAACCTTAAGCTTATATTTCCCATTCAAACTGTCATTTAATTGAAAGTCTGTGCTGTAAACACACATGTAAGTGTCCAAACTGCAATATCCTCAGACTTGTATACCTTTTATCTTTGTTGATTATCTTAATCTTCAAGTACATTCTATAATACAGTGGGTACTGAAAGCATTCAGAGCCCTTAATTTTTCACACTGTTTCATTGCAGCCATTTGCTAAAACCAAAAAAGTTAATTTTATTTTTCATTAATGTACACTCAGCATACCATATTGACAGAAAAAAAAACAGATGTACATTTTTTTGTACATTTATTAAAATAGAAAAACTGAAATATGACATGGTCATAAGAATTCAGACCTTTTTCTGCTACTCATATTTAACTCACAAGCTGTCCATTTCTTCTTATCCTTCTTGAGATGATTCTACTCCGTCATTGGAGTCCAGCTGTGTTTAATTGAACTGTTTGGACTTGATTAGGAAAGGCACATACCTGTCTATATAAGACCTTACAGCTCACAGTGCATGTCAATGCAAATAAGAATCATGAGGTCAAAGGAACTGCCCAAGGACCTCAGAGACAGAATTTTAGCAAGGCACAGATCTGGCCATGGTGACAAAAAATCTGCAGCACTCAAGGTTCCTTAAATCAAACAAGTGTTGGACGATTAGAACTCTTCCTAGACCTGGCCCTCCAGTCAAACTGAGCATTTGTGGGAGAAGAACCTTGGTGAGAGAGGTAAAGAAAAACCCAAATATCACTGTGGCTGAGCTCCAGAGATGCAGTAGGAAGATGTGAGAAAGTTCCACAAAGTCAACTATTACTGCAGCTCTCCACGAGTTGGGGCTTTATGGCAGAGTGGCCCGGCAGGAGCCTCTCCTCAGTGCAACACATATGAAAGCCCGCATAGAGTTTGCCAAAAAAAACACATGAAAGACTCAAAGACTATGAGAAATAAGATTATTTTTGGCATTAATTCTAAGCGGTATGTGTGGAGAAAACCAGTCACTGCTCATCACCCGCCCTATACAATCCCCACAGTGAAACATGGTGGTGGCAGCATCATACTATTATGGTGTTTTTCAGGTGCAGGGACAGGACGACTGGTTTCATTTGAAGAAAAGATTGCGGCCAAGTACAGACATATCCTAGAAGAAAACCTCTTCCAGAGTGCTCAGGACTTCAGACTGGGCCGAAGGTTCACCTTCCAACAAGACAATGACCCTAAGCACACAGCTAAAATAACAAACGAGTGGCTTCTGAACAACTCTGTGACCATTCTTGACTGGCCCAGCCAGAGCCCTGCCCTAAACCCAATTGTGTATCTCTGAAGAGACCGGAAAATGGCTGTCTACCAACGTTCACCTTCCAACCTGATGAAACTGAAGAGAATCTGCAAGGTAAATATGTCAAAGAATCCCCAAATCAAGGTGTGAAAAACCTGTTGCATAATTCCCAAGAAGATTCATGGCTGTATTAACTCAAAATGGTGCTAATACTAAATACTGAGCAAAGGGTCTGAATACTTATGACTGTGATATTTCAGGTTTTCTTTATTCAAAATTAGCCAAAAATTCTACATGTCTGATTGTAAATTAATGACAAATAAAATTAACTTTTTGCATTTTAGCAAATGGCTGCAATCAAAAAAGTGATACATTTAAAGGGGTCTGAATACTTACCACTGTAAATAAATAAGTAAATAAAATATAAATCAAGACGAAAACTTTTTAAACTATTGAATTTTTTTTTTACATTTTTTTAATATTTACATTCATTTGTTCATTTTCTAATCTGCATATATTTCAATAAATCAAACTTCAACAAGCTATAAATTCAAGCTGCACTCCAGTATTTTTAAATATAGTGAAATGTACCTGTGCTGATCAGAGGGCGCTTTCTCGTGCAGCAGGTTCTGTAGTTCCTGCTCTTTATTGAGGATGAGCAGGGAGCAGATGTCTTCATCCTCCTTATGGCTCAGCTGTCGATCAGGTGGACTGTAAAAATGCAACGGATCATATAGAGGCTCTATCAGAGAACTGGTGTCCGGCCACGAGTGCGCTTCAAACATCATCTTATTGTCCTTTACACCATTCAGCACTGTCCAGATATCTGCCCAGCTACTCAACGGGTCATACAGAGATGGAAAGAAACCCTCCATTTTCAGCTTTATCATGGGATAACTTCGTTATTGGGTTTAGTGATTGAACAGCGGCTTTTGTTTACCTTTTGTTTGATTTGTTTTAAACCTTCCCACACGTGGGTTACCATGACAATGAGCGATGCTGAATCCTAGATTCTGATTGGTTAGATGAGTATTAAGCTTCATGTGATAAGTACTGCTTAGGTTCATGAATGAACCAAACAAATACATTTTACTTTTACATTTACATTTACGGCATTTAGCAGACGCCCTTATTCAGAACAATTTACAACTGATATAGTCTTACAATTCAAGCAATCGAAGGTTATGGGCCTTGCTCAGGGGCCCAACTGTGGTAGCTTGGCAGAAGTGGGATTTTAACCCTGGACCTTCTGGTTCGCTGTTCAGTAACTTTACCGCTAATCTACCACAGCCCCCCATTTAAAACCTATCCTACTAACACAAATTCACATGAGGCCAAAAGTATTGGGACACAAACCTTAATTCAAACAAAAATATTGGTACAAAAATACATGTGAACAAAATTATTAGGACATAAACAATTGGCACATTTTAAGCACTGTTGTAATTCCTTTAAAAAACTCAGATCTGGTTTATATTTGCAGTTTAGTAATAATATTGGATTACAGAACTAACTACAGCAGTTTGGGTACTGCAGCAGCAATTCCCATGGCCATTACCATAATAATCCAATCATGGGATCATTCACTACCGCTGGAATAGCGAGTTAATGAACGAGCATCCCATCCAGTGCACACTTCTGATTGAGCCTTATCTAGGATAGGTCCCCGTGACGCTAAACCATTCGGTTCTTTTGGCTGTTAAAATAAAAATAAACATGTTTGTCAAAAAACAACAACAACAAAACAAAACAGTTTTTTGATCATGTAAGACAAGGGTACGCGCGCACACACACACGCGCGCGCACACACTTTTACTGACCAAATGCTGCTGAACTTTTATTTTGACGTGTGGTATCCGTAGTTAGCTCGTTGTGTATGATGGTAAAGAAAAGTGATCGACGTTCCGTGTTTTCAGTAATTTAAACAGAAATGTAAATTTTAATCTATACATGAATGTAAAGCTCATAATAAGACCATAATAATGACGAGGAAAACTGTACTGTTTACGTTACTGATTGCTTTTGCGAGCCACATTTCATTACAAACTCCATCAGGTAAGCTAATGCAAACAAAACATTAGCGCTGCTAGTGTATAATAAATACAGCATTAATGTGCGATGTTTTAAATGTGTGTATTTACATTAAGCTGTCATTTTATAGTTAGTTTAATAAAAGCACGTAAACGGCAAAAATGTCTTCATTATCAAAACAATAAAATACATTTGTGTATGCTATGTACTTCCCTTAAATTATCAATTAAATAATCATTGAATAAGAGTAATATAGATACTTACAGCCTCTTAATAATCCTGCTTTTAATAATGCTTCTTACAGCCTCTTAATAATCCTGCTTTTAATAATGCTTTTTACAGCCTCTTAATAATCCTGCTTTTATTAATGCTTCTTACAGCGACTTAATCCTACTTTTAATAATGCTTCGTACAGCATTTTAATAATCCTGCTTTTAATAATGCTTCTTACAGCATCTTAATAATCCTACTTTTAATAATTCTTCTTACAGCATCTTAATAATCCTTCTTTGAATAATGCTTCTAACAGCATCTTAATAATCCTGCTTTTAGTAATGCTTTTTACAGCGTCTTAATAATACTTCTTTACAATTAACAATTTAGACTTAACAATAATAATGCTGTTTCTTAAAAATGAATCTCAACTTCTATTTCCAAATAAATGTTCTATGAAACTTTAAGTTATACTCCTTTAACTGCTTACTACTGCTTTTGATCAATACTGCTTCTTAATAATACTCATCCTTCTTAATAATCAGTAGTTCTTATAGTTGGAGCCCCAATACTTTTAAACTGCCACTAATAGGCTCCTGTGCAAGGTCATTAGCCTACAGTTGCTTGAATTTTGCGTTGTAAGATTGTAAGATTCTATTAATTGTAAGTTGCACTCAGTTGCAGTGATTGTCTTCCAAATGACTAAATGTAAATTTGATATGTCTTTACTACTCAATAATGATGCTTTATACAATCCCTTTACTACAACCCCAATTCCAATGAAGTTAATAAGTTGTGTAAAACATAAATCCTTTTCAACCCATATTCAGTTGAATACACGACAAAGACAAGATATTTAATTTTCAAATAGATAACCTTTATTGGTTTTTGCACATATTTACTTATTTTGAATTTGATGCCTGCAGCATATGTTGCTCCAAAACCCTGCATGTACCTTTTAGCATTATTAGTGCATTCACAGATGTGCAAGTTACCCATGCCATGGGCACTAACACACCCCCATAACATCAACGATGCTGGCTTTTGAACTTTGTGCTGAGAACAATCCGGACAGTCCTTTTCCTCTTTGGCCAAAAACAATTTGAAATCTGAACACGTCAGACTTCAGAACACTTTTCCACTTTACATCAGTCCATCTCACATGAGCTTGGGCCCAGAGAAGCTGGGGGTGTTTCTGGGTGTTGTTGTTATATGGTTTTCACTTTGCGTTGTAGAGTTTTAACTTGCTCTTGTAGATGGAGCGACAAACTGTGTTTACTGACAATGGTTTTTTGAAGTCTTCCTGAGCCCATGTGCTAATATCCGTTACAGAATTAGATTTTAATGCAGTGCCACCTGAAGGATCGAAGGTCACAGGCATTCAGTGTTGATTTTCGCCTTACTGCTTACGTGCAGAGACTTTTCCAGATTCTTTTGATAATAATATGGACTGTAGATGATGAAATCCTTAAATTAATTGCAACTGCACGATGAGAAATGTTGTTCTTAAACTGTTGGACCTTTTGCTGATGCAGCTGTTCACAAATTGGTGAACCACACGTCATGCTTGCTTGTGACTAAGCCTTCCAGGGATGCTCCCTTCATACCCAATCAGGACACTCCCCAGTGGAATGTTCCAAACAATTGCTTTTTGAGCATTCCTCAAATTTCAGTCTTTTGTTCCCCCTGTCCCAACTTCTTTGGATTGTGTTGCAGGCATCAAATTCATAATGAGTGAATATTTGCACAAAGCTGAAAAGGATTTGCAAATCATCGTATTCCATAAACTTCATTGGAATTGGTTGCGCTTCATAATAATACTCCTTAGTGCTGTTTTATCTTCAATGATTTTGTTTAATGTACGCACATGCCTGGACAACAATATCTAACATGCATCCAAGTCTTGTCATTGCAAACTTTAAAGCAGCCATTCAGTTTTAGAAGACAATTAGGGAGATTAGGTAAAGATGTCGGTTGATAAGGCCAGCTTAACAGCTCGTGTTCTGATTCATTTTAATGGTGTTTTTTAAAAATAACTCTGTAGGATGTTTCTGTTGGTTAGCATGTTATAGTTTTGTATTATCAATAGAACTAATCAAGTGACAACAAACGGGTCATAATTCCTACTTTCAATGTTGCTTTTTGTTTTAAGATGTTTGGTTTTGTTTATAATAACGCATTACTGTGTTCAGATGAAGGTGCAGTCATTGGATTTGAGTCTTCTGATGGATCAAACCGTGATAATGATCAGCCAGTAGAATACACGATAATCCCATCTCAGAGACAGTTCAAGAAAGCTGAAATAGCTGATGCTGTTTTGGGAACTGATCTGTCAGAGAACCCAGTTGGGATTGAATCCCTCATTCCTAAAAGCTTGCAATCATCTGTACCTGTGCCGTGTCATGATGGTGGAAAATGCGAGGAGCCTGTTGATGTGAAACAAGAGAATCCTGCAGAAGAGCAGAACTCCACAGAAACCACAAAGACATACAAAGTGAGCTGCGATAAATGGAACACTGACGGACTGGAGAACCTTACGGTTCAAATTATTGGCGCCTCTCAGGTACTTGTGTTTTTCCAGCATCTGGGAGCTTCTGTGAGATGAATACACATTCTGTGATAATTTTATACAGCTCTATCAATATATAGGAATTTTGATAGAAGACTGCACTGACAAAAACAAACTCCTCAAGAAGAAGTTGTTGGAGTTGATTGAATATATATATACACACACAAACCGGATTCCAAAAAAGTTGGGACAATAAACAAATTGTGAATAAAAACTGAATGCAATGATGTGAAGGTGCCAACATCTAATATTTTATTCAGAATAGAACAC
>JAUZSU010003502.1:0-11469 GCA_034780255.1 Parotocinclus maculicauda
TCAGTCTATTTTACTGTTTATGAAGTTTGGAGGAAGAGCAAGACAAATAAATCACATCCATATTTTAAATAAATTCATTCAGCTACTTTTACTGAACAAAGAATGTTTAAAATGCAAACTTCTTTGTCAATATTTTCTATTTTCTGGACCGTGTATAGTTAGACAAAGATATTCCTTCAGTTTCTGGACCGTATATACTACGTGTTATACGGTATTTCTAAGCGTCGCGACAGGAATGTGAGGAATTTGAAAGACTCCAATTCATCCTAAAGCGACAGCAGCGAGGTATTTAAAGAGAGAGCGCCCCTATATGAGCAAAACGATTTTAACACCAGGAAGAAATTTTACTAAAGCAAACCGAAGCAAAACGGTTTGTAGCCACATAAAACCTTGTCATGCCATAAAACGTTTAAAAAGAAAAGATTGAGACGGGTTTAAACTATTCAAACAAAAATTAAACTACTGTATTGTTTTTAACAGCTCGATGTGGTCATTAGATCAAAGTGCTGTAACAGCCGAAACAATCAAGTGTGATTTTGTAATTTTTTATTTTATTTTTATTTTTACGAGATGTTTGGTTTTCTCAGGTTTTGTCTCACACATTGAGAGGAATGAGAAGGCAAATGAAAAACTTGTGGTGCAGTTCTGCCTGGCAACTGAACTTTCCCCTCATTGGTTTAGACTCATTTCTGCTTCCTCCTCTTCCTTGGTGTTGAACGGAGGCGAAACCGACACGAAAACTTTTCATGTCCAAGCTAAATTGAACTTGAAAGCCACTGGTGCCATTTTGTTTGAAAAATTAAGTAATTATCCATTTTAACTGTCGTACACAAACTTTTATTGGTGTCAAACCTACATTGCATTTTGCTGAAATTAACAGACGCCCTTATCCAGAGCAACTTAAAACTGATCCAACCTTACAAACCAAGCAATTTGTAGTTAAGAGCATTGTCAACAGGAACAGCTTGGCAGAGGTGGGATCTGAAACCTGTACAGTCCAGCACCTTTACTGGCGGACCACCACAGTCCCACTATTGGGTACATTTTGGGCTCCAAATCCACCAATGCCTTTCAAGAAAGCGACAACTTTTATTAGTCAGCAGCATTTTGTGCTGTTTAAGCCTTTCTCTTGAACTACAACTTGCTTTGTGGACAGGGCTAATGAGAGATTCCACCACTCAACCAGTGTGAGTTGCTGGGCGCTCTTAATGAGACTGGACAATTATGAGAGATTTTGTCTCTTATACCGCCCCCTACCTGTGACTTACTGGTGCACATGGTAAGAACCATGGCATACTCATTTGACACCCACGAAACAGCCTTTCTACCCCCTGTTCAGAAAAATCCCCTCGCTCCTCCTCTAATGCCTACCCCCTGATTTCACCCCCGTTCGCCACCCGGGGTAAAAGGACCTCCCATTTCCACACTGGCGGCATAGGAAGGGCCGCAAAAAGTCATTTAAGAATTATCTCTGTGCTCAAGCAGACAACCCCCCTCGCTCTCTCTCTCTCTCTCTCTCTCTCTCTCTCTCTCTTTTATACACACTCCCTCTCGCTCACTCTCACACAAGCCGCTGATGTTGCTTTGATCTTCCCCCTAACAACAGGCACGTCACAAGGCTACATCGTTCCGAAAGGGAGTTTTGTCAGACGGAGCGGCGGCGGCACAGTTGTTCAGAGACCTGCACGCAGCACGAGCGGCATCGGCGAAAAGCTCCGTCCCTGCCGACAAAACAAGCCTTTTTTTTTTCTTTTCCTCAACTTTTCTTCCTCCGTGCCAAAGTCCGAAAGCAGCACCGAAGCCATGGAGCACCAGTTGTTCTGCTGCGAGGTGGATACCATAAGAAGAGCTTACCACGACACCAACTTGTTGAATGACCGAGTTTTGCACACAATGCTGAAAGCGGAGGAAAACTATCTCCCGTCGCCCAATTATTTCAAGTGCATGCAAAAAGAAATCGTTCCCAAAATGAGGAAAATCGTCGCCACATGTATGCTAGAGGTTTGTAATCTGTCGAGCTTTTTTTTATTGTTCACATTACACAACTTTGTCTCAAGATGTTTGTCCCTCATGCTCTTTTGACCTGATCAGCTCCTGGCCTATTAGTAACAAAAATGAACTTTAATGTTCTTCTTTTAACACCTGTGCCTTTTACACTTTAATACTGCAGTTATTACTAAAAGGCTGGTATATTTTTGATGATATCTGCTTTAGGAGCTAATGCATTATTTCCCAAGCCTCGAGATCTTGCTGTCGCTTGCTCCTGAACATCTCAGAATTGGGTAGATTTTGTTGGACCGTGCATGGTTCGTTTCATTTGAAACCAATGTCAGCTTCAATGCATTTTATACGAATTTATTTATATTTAATTTCAATGTACACGTATGCAATCCCACTCGTGCCAGTAGCCTATTATGCGCCATCTTTGCTACCGTGCGAAGAAGTTGGTTTAATATCCTAAAAATTCCAAAATAACCCCAAAATTGACATTTCTCTTAAATATATGCTTATTCTGAGAGCTTCAACTCATATCTATAATTTGGCATGGGTTACTTAAACAATTAGATATATTTATGCCTTCAAACTTTTGTTTCAGTTTGCAATGCCTCATGCACAACGTCCCTGAAGGTCGGACCGTAGAAATAAGAAATTTTATTCGTTTCCGATCACAGAAACTTGATTCAAATATTCGGATTACGTACCTTACATCGTATTTCGGATTTACATGTGATTTTTGTGCGATTTGGTCCGCTAGAATAATTTATATTAATTTTTGAAATGTGTTCGAAGTGCAAATGTCGCATGCTCTGCATCCGCCAGGACTCCACGTGAAATTAAATTAATTTCAATTGCTTTTCAGTTCTAAATTCAACACATTTGAGTTGGAATCGATAGAATACACTTGGGAGAACATTTCCTTGCTGTTTATAAGCGCTGAAACAATTTTCTTGTATTTTTAAATATTTTTTGAAAAGATGACGAACTAGAAATTGGTTCCGCAAGCCTCACGCCGGACGCCACCTTTGTGTATTAGGAAGCAACGACCACTAGCATCTAGTGCTAACTGCAGCATGTACTATACTGACTGATTTCTATTTTTTAATGGGTTTATCGATTTAATCATTTTTAAAAGCTGTATTTTATTTAATAATTGACATTGCAAAGCTTTCCCCAGTCCAAGTATACTGCTCATGAACCAGCACGAGAAAGCAACAAGAAAGCAAGAAGTAGACTTTTTAAAATTTGGGGCCCAATGAGTCAAATTAAGCAGTTTGCTGTTGATGTACTTTATTTGTATGCAAATAAAACATCTGCTTATTTAGATATGTATGCTCATTTATATGTCTTTCCAGGTTTGTGAAGAACAGAAGTGTGAAGAGGAGGTGTTCCCTTTGGCCATGAACTATCTGGACAGATTTCTATCTGTGGAACACACTAAAAAGACTCGACTGCAACTGCTGGGAGCCGCATGCATGTTTTTGGCCTCCAAAATGAAGGAAACCGTGCCATTAACAGCAGAGAAGCTTTGTATATACACGGATAACTCCATCCGCCCCTGCGAGTTATTGGTAATTACCTGTTTATTGCAGATTGGCTTTGGTTTTTCTCTAATGAGAACAGTTAATTGAAAAAAACAAACTGCCTTTAGTTGCACAAGTAAATCCACATAGGCACAATTCGATGTTTTTCAACCACAAGTCATCCCTTCAATTGTAGGCTGAAATTTGCTCTATAATAGAGTAGCTTAAGTCCTACATTCCACTGAGCCAGTACACCACCTAGAGGTTAGAGGGTGGAATACGCAGTGAACAACGAAATGGTTCTGAAAAGCCTTTTTTAAAGTGTCTTAATACCAATTTCTGCACTGTCATCCCACAGCAAATGGAGCTGCTTGTACTAAATAAGCTGAAGTGGGATTTAGCGTCGGTGACGCCACATGACTTCATCGAACATTTCCTCACCAAACTTCCAATCCACCAGAGCACCAAACAGATTCTGCGCAAACATGCCCAGACATTTGTGGCCCTCTGTGCAACAGGTATGTCTGAAGCACCTTGCTTTCACTTTGATCTGTAGAGTTTTGAGCTGGATTTAATGCCTGAGACTAATGCTAATTATCTATGCTGAACCAACATGCCAGATTGTCTTTTGTTGCGAAACGTGCGCACAGAACGAAGCTGCGTGTCTTGAAACATGCCTGTTTCAATCTGAAATCAGAAAGGCTTTTTATTGGGATGGAACAGACTGCTCTAATTCCTTGTGCAGAGGTATTATAAACTGATGTGAGTGTCTGCGAGTGAGAGGAAGTTTGTTTCCTTTTGTGGCGATTGCTGTGTCTGCACTGTCCCTCTGCAGAGGCCCAAGTGCCTCACAGCAACGGCCTCCTAATGCATGCTGTGTTAACACATCTAATTTGACACTAAAAAGAGGAAGGTCTCTCTAATGCTTTACTGCAACTAGTGCGGGACGTACAGCATGGCGACATTTGTTGGCTCTCTTGTTTGTGTCCTAATATGCATTAAATTCTTCTCCTAAAATATCCTTTTTTGGTTTGTGACATGTGGAGGCCCGTCAGTCTTGATTGTTATGTAACCCATGGCAGTCAGCTCATGGTCAGTTTATCGTACATCTGAAGTAGCCTTTAGTGCCTCAGGAAGGATCCCATAGCTTTACCTCTTTTACTCGTCCTTTGTTCTGTCTTTGACATGGTGGGGTATCTGCGCTTTAGCCCTTTTTATGTTTATGACTCCCATTTCTTTTGGCAAGTGGACTGGGATGGCGGCCAGGAAGATTGTGCTTGGGTGGGTAGCAATGAAGGGGACTGGCTGCGGTCATGAATAGATTTAGGTGACAGCTCCTGTGCCTTTATGTTCAAATTGTCTTAACAGTTGCCCTCTCCTCACTAAGCCGGCAATGGTAGACTGCTACCTATGGGAGGGGCTGTTGAGCTGTACTGCCACACTCACTGTGTGGG
The DNA here is from genome assembly GCA_034780255.1 of Parotocinclus maculicauda. Classification (NCBI taxonomy): domain Eukaryota; kingdom Metazoa; phylum Chordata; class Actinopteri; order Siluriformes; family Loricariidae; genus Parotocinclus; species Parotocinclus maculicauda. The sequence continues at coordinate 4,976 of JAUZSU010003502.1, forward strand.
CAGAACCCATAGTGAGAGAGTGATTGAGTGAGCGAGCGAGCGAACAAGGGAGAGAGGGGAAAAGTCCCTACTTTGATTTATAATGATCTCCCCTCTCATGCAAGCAGTGTGGGAAGACGAGTTAGCACGGAGCAAGCACTCACATTTCAGCCACTCTGTGTGGGGAGGAAGTCGTTTTCTAGGAAAGTGGGCAATTTTCAAGCTGATGGAACTTAAATATGGAAATCTGTAAGGTGTGTTGGAAGAACATTATGTCTGAGGGAGTCTGGAAGGACTTTGATTTATTGGAGAGTTTCAATGAGGGGGTTGCACTAAAGCAGTGAGGGGTTGGGGTACAGGAGCAAGACCTACAGCACAGTCTTTGAGCCCTTGTAAACCCTTTCAATGGTTGGACTCCCTCAACATATCATGAACAGTCTCCTGCCACAGCTGACCTCATTATAATTTGGTCATGCCATGGTTCATTATAACCCCTCGCATTCACATGGTCCATTTGTAAGATTTCTCTTTTTTACTTCGCTCTATTGATGCAGCTGTATTGACTTTGTTCTTAAGACTCAAGGCTGTAGGTTGCAAACCGTGGCTTGATGTAGTTTTTTGATTTGCAGACGTCAACTTCATCGCCAGCCCTCCCTCCATGATCGCAGCGGGCATCGTGGCGGCAGCTGTGCAGGGACTCTACTTGAAGGGCGGCGACAACGCTCTTTCCTCTCAGAACCTCACCAACTTCCTGTCACAAGTCATCAGGAGCGACCCGGTAAGTCCTGCTCTCCATCGCTGCATTTCCAGGATGGCGCTACGAGTTGTTTGGGCTTCCATCTAAAAGTCGGGCTTCTTTTCTCAGGACTGTCTTCGGTCGTGTCAGGAGCAGATCGAGTCTCTGCTGGAGTTGAGTCTGAGGCAGGCACAGCAGCAAAGCATCTCGACGGAGAGCAAGCGAGTGGAGGAGGACGTAGACCTCTCATGCACTCCGACAGACGTCAGGGACATTAACATCTGAGGGTGCTGCTCCTCGTCCGTAGAGTCTGTTTGTTTCGGGTAATGGGCTTTCACCAGAGGCTTCATGGGACTAGAGGGCACGTGGTCCCCCCGTTGGAACCCCTGCCGACTCCTCAACCAATCCTAATCAGATCCTCAGAGTGCCCTCACTGTTGACCCCTCTGTGGCACCCCCTGTGGCCTTCATGATTGGGCTGTTCTAGTCCAGGACCACCAGAAGAGGACAAGGGAAGGATAAAAAGCATGGCCTTCCACGTTGCTTAGTTCTCTCTCCTTCTTTATGTACGTTGAGTCAAAATAGACGCAAAACTTGTATAGGTAATCTAGGATTTTTTCAATTGTAACAGCTACACAGTGTCCACGCGTAGCTTCGACTTGTCCGATGAACAGACAAGCTGATAGGTTGATAATTTTACTTCAAGTGTATCAGTAACCAATATTTGAAAGAGAAGAGCGTGGTTTTCTCTTTTTTTTACTCTTTCTTTTAGCTAGTATAATGTCACACGTGCTAACAGTCACCCCAGCCTTTTTTTAAATTTTTTTTTTTTTTTGCAGTCTAGGCATGTGTATCTATTCCCGCTTGCTTATGCGTTTAGTCACTTTATTCTATTGTCTAGACTTCTAAAATCCCTAACATGTTTCTCTTCTCTTTCAAATTGGCTTGTGTAACCCTAGTATATTTTGTTAAGCATGTGTTATACTATGTTATGATTTAGAGGCCTGTGGATTGCCAAAGCTGAGGCTTTAACTTAACACCAGACAGAACCATTGACATTCTTCTCCCCCCTCACATTTTTTTTTTGTTTGTTCGTTTGTTTGATTGTCCTCACTGCCAATGCCATCACTGGCAAAAATAAGCTTCTCGTACCCGCTTCCTTTGTTACACTCGCAGTGCAATCCACAGTCTACTTTCTCTTTAGATGTATGTATAATAATCTACAACCATTCCATTTAAAAAAAAGCACTTTCAGTCCGTCTTGTAAGGCTGACTTATGAAAAAAATCGACATTTGTAAAACAAAACTGAAAAAAAAAAATATGGAATGGAGTAGGAGATAATGACAGGCATGTTTCCTGTCTGCAGCATGGAGCAGGTCTCTTTATGGTGTTATAGGTTAGAGAGAGATGGAGAAGAAACTTATTCTCAGACTAGCAGAGGAGCAGTACAGCAGCCACCGCAAATCCTACTGCCTGAGACGGACAGATGCTGGAGAACATTATGGTGCAATCCCGACAAGAGCGGCCCACGCAAGTCTGCCACCGTTCAGCTACATGCATCCATATAGCTTCAAGTGCATTGATGCGCTGCGTTAAAAACACTAAAAGAGCTATGACAAAGATTGAGAACTATTTATTTTGTTCCCCTCGTATAAGGCCAGTATGGAGAGCGAAATCAGGATGCCCATGTTCTTAAGCGTTTGCTACCTGGTGTGAAAAAGACCATTTCTGAAAGCTCAGTAGGAGGGCCAGAGAAACACCGTAGTTCAGAATCTGAATGGAGAAAAAAAGATTGTAAAAACAAGGTGCTGTGGCCCCTAGAAGATTTTTGCACAAACCCCAAGATATTTGTTTTCTCTCAGCTGTCGGTGAAGGGGACAAGAGGATAAAGAGGGATGTTAGAGGTGGCAGAGGGAGACGTCGAACAGGGATGACGCCTGGACATCAGAAAGTAACTAAGGTGTTTGTACAATGAGAAAAGAAGAGAACATGGGAGCACACACTCCTCGTATTTAGCTGCTATGGTGGGATTTCCTGCAAGTATGAAACTTTCAAATGAAAAGAAAAAAAAACAAACAAAAAGACATGCTTTGTTCTCTTGTCTTGTTTTGCTGCTATTTTTTGGTTTTGTCTATGTATAATGTCAATATACTGCCATAGGTTTGAATTTTCTCATAGAAAATTATGATATTGACATCTGTTTCTTTTGGTAGTTTTTTTTTTATGTGATCAGTTTTTATTAATGTGATTTTCTGCGCTATTCCAAAAAAAAGAGGAAAAAAAATAAGAAAAAAATAGAAAATTTCCTGTCTTACCCACAATACCTCAACCACTCATGATTTCACAATGATTTTGTTTTTGTTTTCTTCAGTTCTGTCTTTTATTTTATTTGGATATATAGTGCCTGCTGGTCCTGCTAACGGACACGCATTACACTTTCTCCTTCTGGGTCCTGATATAAGTAGAGAGCACATTAAATGAAATTGGTGCAGCTTGATAATATAACTCATTTGAGTTGTAATCTGTTTCAATGAAAGAGACTATATGCCCCTCCTTTTTAGGCCTCTTGTGGTCTGAACTAAATGTATTTATAAAGCTTTTGTTCAAATTGAAAGCAGATATGAGTTTGTGAATTTGCAAAGCCATCGTGTTGTAGTAATTTAACACAGCTCCCATGCTAATGTATCAGAAGCTGGAGGTCTTGTTCTCAACACAGGAAGCTTGGCATGTTTCCATCACATGTGTCATTATCACAATAAATGGCAAGTAGATAACAATCACCGGCCGTTCTTTCCTTCTTCATATCTCACCAGTTTGACAATTTGTGCACCACTCAAAGTTGCTGTCGTGTTACTGCTATGTGTGTTGGTTTCCCAGCAAGAAATAAACCAGAGCTGGTCCTTTACCCCCCGCCCACTGTTTTAACCATAGACATGGTGCTGCTATATCTCCTGCATTGTGACTGGAGATAGTAATTTAATATAAAGCAGTGTAGCTTTGAGCTATAAGTTGAGCTACTGGCCAGGACCCAGGGGGATAAAACCACAAAATATGCTCTGTATGGTGTCAGGAATGTTTGTTACCTCAAGACAAAACAAGTTAATGGAGGTGTGTGACTCGCACGCCAGGGCTGTTGTCATGCGTATAAGCAAAGAAAATCAAAAGGAAGAGACAAGACGGTGTGGAGGCTTTAACCCGAGCTTTTCTATTGAATGTGCAAAGGGAGATATTGACTCAGAGGATGAAGAAGTCATTTCATCCTCCCATCCCCACACCCTAAAAAGCCTGGCTTTGTGTCTCAATTCTGTTGTAAATGAGGGCAGTTGCTCTTAGTCTTTTCATATTGAATGGTGTTCATTACAAATGGTCAAAGGTCAACTGAGGACATTCTAGTAGATGTGCTGATGACCTGGAATAAAATGTCACTTCATGTCTGTTTGGTTTCATTTTTAAAAAACAGATGCTGGTCCAAAATGCACAATCTTTATTCGGAGACCCATCGTAGACATGATGTTAACTAGAATTAAAGTTGAGCTTTAAAAACCAATGAACTTGTCTGCTTTTGTCGTTTGTAACAACGGTCGTGCATTTAATCGTTGTGTTATCCTTCCATGGTAAATGTTTGGCGTAGATTATATGGTCATAAACAGACAGTGATATGAGTTATTTGTTTGTTGAAACGATCATTATATAGAGCAAAGTATAATGCAATTCAGTTCGCATCAGTTCAACAATTACATGGATTAGTATTGGACTAACTGGACTATAGACCAGAAGGTCCAGGTTTCAAATCCCACCTCTGCTGAGATCAGCTGCTAAGCTGCCACTGTTGGGTCCTTGAGCAAGGCCCTTAACGTAAAATTGCTCTGGACAAGGGCATCTCCTAATGACGTTAATGCTTAGAAAAGCAAATACCTCATATCTACACCTACTATGGAGATACAAATTATAAGTACAATTACTGTCAATGGAGAACTGCACTGATAATAATAAATTATGGGATATTCCATTATGGAAGATTCATTTTGAAATATCCCCTAATGTGTGCGAGCAGTATACTTCTGGGTCATCAAATGATATTATATGTAGATTTACTAACAGTTTAAAACACATCGAATATCAGTGCTAACTTCAAAATAGCCTTGCAACCCAAAAATGAAAATATCAACTAATGAAGGGCTAGCAGATGCCTACCAAACACAAAACATAGCCCATATCTGTACTACAAGATCTACTGACTTCTATCTATCTAATTTTTATTCATGATACCAAATACAGTAGTCCAGTTTCTGAGTAAACCTCTCTAAAATCTTGCCGACTCTTTTTTTCTATACAGTTTACAACAGATTGCACCCATTATTTAAGGTGCAAATGGTAAAAGTACATTTATTCACTCATTTATTTTCATACCTAATTAACTTGCGCTGTGTAAAAGTAATTGTTCACCATGACCATCTTGGTGTCTACAACTGCTTTGAAGACAGTGTATGGAATCTATGAGAATTTGAAAACGTTCAGAGAAATTCACAACAGATGTTACACTGTTTTACACTTTTGTTACTCAGAATAGTGACAGTGGGACATCATGTTTTAAACATATGCAGCATTTTGTACTCCGCCGAGGTCCAGATGATCATAAAATGCTTGTTTACATTCTTACTTGGCTTTTACCTGGCACGTTTCCATAGTAAAAGAGCCACCAAATGGGTGCCATTTCTATCCGCAGGACATTACACGTATAGTTATTTAATATAATGAATTGTAAAAGACACAGTGTACTGTGCTGTGATACACTTGCAAGTTTAGGGATTATAATGTAAAATATAACAAAATGAAAAGAAAAAATGTATAAGTCAGCTGTCCCTGGTCTCAGCATCATTAAAGTTCTATATCTTATATTTTTTCCATTGTTGTGTGACTCCATATCTCATCTATGCCTTATTTTCCACAAGAAATCCATATTTCACTTAAAAACACACTACCAGATTTTTACCCCGGTTACACTAAAATATTCCTACTTCTGAAAATTCAAAACATTCCTCACACTGAATATGTGGGCTGACAGATTTAGCGTTGAAAAACTATATAAAATTATTACATTTAATTTCTGGGTTACAACCTATTCACTGAATATAACAGCATCTGTCTAGTGCACAACTGCTTATACAATATCCTTGTTAGTCTTGAACAGGTTGGTCAAACACTTGGAACTCCAATTATTTCACACACACTCATCATTGACTGAGGTCTGTGATAATACTGTGTCTTTGGCTCTTGGCGTCCTTGTGTTTGCGGTTTCGGTGGAGGGAGCATGACGGGTTCTCACACTTCAGCAAAGGTAGAGCAAAGGGTGACTCTGAACCTGAATCTTCCACAGAACGAGCTTGAGAGGTGATCCAGGTTCCAGCCTGGCGGCTATAAATTTGGCTTCAGTCAAAGCCATGACAACAAAGCACACATCTTCAGTGATGTGGTTTATTAGGCATGAGCACTCATTTTCTGACAGACCAGAAGTCTTTTTTTTTTTTTACAGCAAATGCTATGGAGGACTGGTGAGATTTACAAACTTTGAGTGAAGCGCCTTTTGTATTAGAAAACTTGGTAGCAAAGTATGTGTAAAATCTGTTAGGTACTGAATAGTCGGGCAGCACTCGTGACTCGTGGGTAGCACGGTTGCTTTACAGCAAGAAGGTACTGGGTTCTACCCATGGTAGAGCGACCTCACTGGCAGGGTGGAAAGTCTGTGTGGGTTTACTCCATGTACTCCGGTTTCCTCCCA